>CATIXQ010000003.1:30338879-30447684 GCA_949711755.1 Leptidea juvernica | reverse complement strand
TCGAGATACGAGAATTTTATATATAAGATATTGCAGGAGTGAGCTCAACCCAGAGTATTTAAAAGCGTACCCCACGGTTAGATACAACCACAGCCAAGGCTTACTAAATTCAACATGACTGCCTCCGACATACATGTAAAAACATAAAGTTATATCTTACATAGCGCATATCGTTTTTAACCTAATTATAGGATAGTTAGAAACTCCAGTTTGTAGAACAGGAGAAATGAAGATCGTAAATTCTACGTCCACTTTAAGAAGGGTCGGACTCGCTTGAGTGATTGTTTTGGTGTGGATTCGTACACCCGTTTGCCCTTCTATTACTTATCCAGTATGATCTATTGTTATATTATTAATGATCCGGGCTGGATGCAGGTGGCACCCCATAAATCTAATAATATCAACAGTAAGTTCCTTTATTCGCTGACCAAAATAAAGTAGAGCTCAAAGGGCCTACTCTCACTATAATGCCGTTTATTTCGGATTCGATATCCATATTGTTGAAATCATAATTCTGCGCGGCGGCCGTCTTGTATTTCAAAAATGATCCCAAATTCGTTCTCTGCACACTCTAGAACCACGGATACGATACATATAGTTCATTTAGTTTGTTTCAATAGCTTTCAGATATATTTATGGAAATTATCCTAACTATAAGCATTATTAATCTACAAGTAAAATAATACGCATAGATACATCTAGATCCTTCCTAGATGCTAGATGCGAGCAGAAGCAATCCCAAGTCCGTCTCCCGCTTCCAGCGAATCACCCCGCTCTCGCCTGGTCATGGCCAGTATCGTCAGAAACGCATGTTTGGTTTAGGAACGAAGTTCCTTATCCCACAAAGGAAAATCCCCAAATTTATTCCTTAGTATAAATCGCTTAACGCGACAAAATAATATATTTTCACATCAAAACTTCGGGATATCAATAACAATCGGAGGCTCCTATGCACAGGGCAAAGGCTAGATAATTGGTACCACAACGGCGCCTATTTCTACCTTGAAGCAGTATTATGTAAGCATTACTGTGTTTCGGTATGAGACCTAACATCTTATGTTTCAAGGTGACGAGCGCTATTGTAGTGCCGCTCAGAGTTTTTGGGTTTTTTAAGAATCCTGAGTGGCACTGCGGCGTATCAATCACTATCTGATGATCACGTCCTGCTCGTCTCGTCCCTTTCTGTCATAAAAAAAGCGTTCATTACTCCGATGTAAATGAATGGTTTTGAAACGAATTTTTCTATCCCACGAACGCAAAACCCACAAATCAACCCATCAAAACTTCAGGATTTCAATAACACATTCATTATTATTAATAAAAGTGGAAGTATTCAAGTACGAGAAGAAAGACTAATGAAACTCATCACTACAGACTTTAATTAATTATAACAGTAAGGCTTTTGCGTAATTGGTCACATAAAACTGGATGTTGTAAATTAAGTGTAGCCTTGAGCTGTCCGTTAAGTTGTTTTCAATTTATTGCCAAGTAAAGATAAGTTGGGCTTTGGTAAAGTATCTACGTATAACTTAGAATAAATACACGACTAGTTTTTAATTACCAAGATAAATTGGACTATGTAGATTAGATATAAAATAGTAACTATGCAGTCGGTTTTTTAACTGGAACAGACTTATTATCTATACATATAAATAAAATTGGAGTGTCTGTTTGTAATATTGAAATAACCTTTTTTTACTACATGTTTATGAATATATATACGGAACATACACAAAATAATATTTTTTACAATTTTTATCTGTCTGTCTGTTTGTTCCGGCTAATCTCTGAAATTTCTGGACCGATTTTGACGGGACTTTTATTGGCAGGTAGCTGATGTAGGAAGGATTAACTTAGGTTACGATTATTTTTACTACTACTTAGTAGCAGTAATGTCCAAGATGCGGTCTAACTCTAAAAATAATTTATATGGCAAAACAACGTTTGCCGGTTCAGCTAGATAGTAATACTTTTAAAAAATTCTGACAAAACTATGGATATAATATTTGAAAACAATATTAATATTATATTACGTGCTGTCTTAATATTCTTGGCACAGACATTAGCTCTTATAAAGTCCGAAACTTTCAGCCAAGCTTGTGTAGTTCATGCCTTGTTACCAAGTGTAGTTTTGCTGGAAAATTCAAGTTACATTTTTGAAATGCGTATTGCAAAGAGGTTTTATAACACTTCTAAGATACTCTCTTAATACAGAATGGCTGAAATCTTCACTTTAAAAAAAAATTAAGCTTTGTAACTCCTTGATAAGACATAACCAAACCATGACTGACAGCCACATTAATTTCGTTGACGGCAGTTGAAGGCCGCCCTTTACGAAATTCGTCATGTAAAGAAACCCGACTTCTCTCAAATTCAGCAAACAATCACCTCACGGTGCTCAAGCAAGGTGCTTTTCTCCCAAAAGCATTTTGAAGACGAGAGGCACAAATTCAAATTCAAATATTTTTATTCAAAATAGGATGTGAAATCACTTATTGAAATTCAAAAAAAACTACCACCCATTCCATAAAATGAATGCCTCAGGCCTGAGAAGAATGGGCGCAACAAACTCAGCGGTTTTTTTTTATCAAAAATATGTTTTATAATTAAAGTAACACTTACGAAGTAACAAAGTAACATTGTACAATTAAACTTATTATTTAATAGCCTGAGGACGGTCGCTCCATTCCCAATCTGTGGTATCATTAAGAAAGTCATTTATGTTATAGTAACCTTTACCACAAAAACGTTTCTTAACAGTCTTGCGGTGAGAGAGAACTTTTAAAATCATAAAAAATCATCGCTCTAAAATCTTTTCGACTTAATTCCATTTTCGTTGCGAACGTAGAACTTTGATGTGTGATAAAAACAATTGACAAATTATTTCCCGCCCATTGTTTTTTTTATTACTAATAAGCTTGCAACGTTTCAGAAAATATAACATTCGAAATTCAAATAGTTCCGATAGCTAGAATTGCAAAACTTTTTGTGTGCCCCATGTACAACGGTTTCAATTCTTGATTAATTTAAAAAAAAACTATTTTAAAATGCTATTTTAATTTTTATTAAAATCGGGTCCGAGGCTTCGTACTTTTTGCTATTCCTAATAATTCCAATTCCTTCGTCCGTAAATTTTGTTTTCAAAAGTTGTGTATTCATCCCAGAAGTGGGGGTTATCACTTTAAAAACATATCAAATTGTTAGATTTACAAGAGCGACATCTCAAGTCAATTTCCTAATATGCAAATATTGGGATTGAGCAGGTTATCAACTGTAAAGTAGATCCTGTCTATGAAACTACAATCTGAGAGTTGAACATTATCAATTTATGAACTTCACTTCACTCGAACGGTTGGCTCAGTTGAAGAGCACGGAACGCGAGGGATGGCGGGTTCAAGTACCGCATCGTTCATAAATATTGTTTTCAATTTTAATTTGTCTGAGTAGTCCCAGAAAAGAGGGTTGTCACTTTAAAAAATAACAAATAATTCCTAATAGATTAGATTTGGCCGTCCAAGCCCACTTGAAAAATTCATCAGGTTGTTTTCACAAAACAATTGTACATCTGTCATCGTTAAGGCAGCGTTCGAAAGAAACGTTTTCGTTGGATCGTTTTTCCTCAGGCTCACTTTGCAAATCCAACTACGACAATAAAGTTTTTCAAGTTAATGACCCTATGACGTTTACAGATAATGTGCCTTTCTATTTGGTAACAGAATTTTCTAGAATTTCCCATACAATCTCACACTCTTTATAATGTAAGCATGATAAATTATAATAATATAATTTTTGTAAGTCAATGTATTGAAGTGGGCGTTACTTTGCGGAAATCCATAATAATCCAAATGTTTTGAGTTTTTCTTTAGTGTTAATTCCGCCAATATTTGACACGCCAAGATCTGGCACGAGACTGAGACTCTCTGTCCTGAGGATGCCTCGTGTAGAGTCGAAATACATGTCGAATTGTTTAAAAGACAAATATTGCGGGAATTAACACTATAGAAAAACTCAAAACATTTGGATATTTTTGTAAGTCATCAAATTTTTATTTATTCAAACAAAAAAATCGCTAACTGATTGGGTTTTTCGCGAAGATGGTGCTTTGTACATTCTTCGCGTCTCTGGGCCCCACGGGCCAAGTGTCCGACATATTTGCGACGCTTGCTGTCTTCGGCAGTCGAAGCAGCAGCCCCAGCACCAACTGACGTAATTTGGACATGAGAAGGAACCAGAGTGTCGACGCAAGTCGCGTCCCACACCAGTGCCCTTTCCCGTGCCCAAGCCCACCAGGGTCATTCCATGAAGACGCTTGCCATCGCAGCGGATAATACCATTTGGCTCTAAAACAGCTGGTATATTAAGAGCGGCAAATGCCCTGCGGATGACTTCATTACTACTGGCGTGATGACTAACACGGCCTGCCGATTTAAGGCACGATATTTTATTATTATTATTTTACTCATCAAAATTATGTTAAAACACCATCAAAGCTGACACGGGATGCGTGATGAATTAAAAATAAAACCCTATAAATTAATTCCGCACGGTAAATTTTATTGAAATATTTACAAACATAATTAATTCATTTTCAGAACATTGCCAGTTCGTTCCTACCTGATGTCAGTAACCGTTAGAGTTATACATACAAGGTTTTTGAACTGTGGATCATGAGGTTGTCTTTTTGTCCAATGTGTCTTTTCCTTAATGGAAATTCATTTCTAAAGGTTCTGTATACAAAGGAGATAATGTATGCTACTATATATATGTCTGCTGGCTTTGTCTGTTATTATATTTTTTGGGTAATTATATTGTGATAAATAAACGTTTTTTACTCAGATCATGTATGAACATATGGAATTATGAAATTCCGTATTTTCATACCAGTGAAATTAGGCTTCTTTGTGCAGGATGCCGGCTAGATTATGGGTACCACAACGGCGCCTATTTCTCTGGTAAAGCAGTAATGTCTAAACATTACTGTGTTACGGTCTGAAAGGCGCCGTAGCTAGTGAAATTATTGGGCAAATCAGACTTAACATCTTATGTTCGTAGATGAGGAGCACAGTTGTAGTGCCGCTCAGAATTTTTGGGTTTTTCAAGAATCCTGAGTGGCACTGTATTGTAATAGGCAAGGCGTATCAATTACCACCAGCTGAATGTCCTGCTCGTCTTGTCCCTTTTTGTCATAAATAAAACACTATCAACCCTATAAGTTTTAAGGTTTAATCTATTTTAATTGTTATAATATAAGAGTACGAAATTTAGCAATAGACATCACATAATTTCTTACAATTGAAAGACTTTTATTAATCTACTAATTAATAAGCTTTGTATATATGGCAATTATATGCAAACTAGATGTGATGTGATGGGAAAAAAAGTTTTCACTTTACGTATTCATGTATAGATTAATGCCAAAGTATACATATTATGTTGAGTAAATTCTGACATGACGACTGATACGACCTGCCGATTTTAGGCAGGATAGCCCCTGACGCCAGTTTAAAATCAGTTTTATATTTATTATTTGTGGGTTTCGATGAAAATAGGACCATTGACATCTGGTGAACCATTATTTTAACTGCTTGGACAACGAACTGATACATAATATTGTTTTGTTAGCCGTGGTTCAATGCCCTATCGTTACTAAAACGAAATTCTTCTACGCAGCTTGCAGTAGAGTGAATTTGGAGAAATTGCGACGTTACCAAAAAGCGTTATAAGCCCTTTCGAAACGTTTGGTTAATAACGGGGTCGTTAGAATATTATGGTCAAAGCAAGTCGCGCTTATTTCCACTTTTCAACCTACGCGTTAGATACTTTTTTTTATGGAAAAGGAGGACAAACGAGCATACGGGTCACCTGGTGTTAAGTGATCGCGGCCGCCCTTGCCGAGCTTTAAGGAAGGTGTAAGCGCTTTTTTTGAAGGATATGTCGTATCGTCCCGGAAACACCGCACAAGGAAGCTTATTCCACAGCTCCGTCACATATCCAAATGATGGGGGTAATATCCTGATTTGTGGCGTGTCGTGCCAGTGGCAAGAATCAGGTGAAACAGCTCTTCGGAACACTCCCCGTGTTAAATGCGGCAGAAGACACAAAATGAAGCGATGTCTCTAAGCAACGCCAACTGATCCAGCCATTCACAGAACACTGGGTCCCCGACAATTCGAGCTGCTCTACGTTGCACGCGGTCAAATGGATCGAGCTGATACTGGGGTGCGCCAGACCAGAGATGACAGCAATACTCCATGTGTGGGACCTGCGCTTTGAACTGAGTAGCTCAATTTGTCTAGCAAGAGGAGAGTTGCTCGGATGAAATCTGAGAAGAAATATGTAAATAGTTTGAAACCGAAACTGGTTGCCGCGGGATCATCTTTGAAATCAAATATCCTACCGGGCAAAATCATATTATGTAATTTAAAATATGTATAATATTATACGAGATTTCCACCTATGTAGTCATCACGATACTTTAACAATAAAGCCGAGAGACTTGAAATTTGGTAGGAATATTTCTTTCAATGAGTAGAGTCAGCTAAGAAATTTCACTCACAAGACATTAGTTTTAGGTTTATTTATTTCATTGGATTAGATTTTTTTATTTATATTTATCATAATAATTGTTCAACAGGAATAAAAAATAAAATCTCTTATGCTCTCCAAAATCATGGAGAGCATAATTAGCCGTCAGCTCTTGGTATACCTAGAGGGACCAGTTGATCAACGACCGACAATATGGCTTTCGCCATGGTCGGTGGGCAGGTGATCTTCTGGTTTACCTAACACATAGATGGGCTGCTGCTATTGTAAATAAGGGGGAAGGCCTGGCAGTTAGCTTGGATATAGCGAAGGCCTTTGATCTTGTATGGCACAAGGCGCTCCTCTCAAAACTTCCATTATTTGGGCTTCCCCAGAGCTTGTGCAAGTGGACCTCCAGATTCCTCACTGGGCGCAGCATACAGGTCGTTGTCGACGGACATTGCTCGAACCCGAAGCCCGTGAATGCTGGAGTGCCACAAGGCTGTGTGCTATCTCCTACGCTGTTTCTTCTGCGTATCAATGATATGTTGGACACCTCCAACATTCATTGCTACGTAGACGACAGCACTGGTGATGCCGTATACACGGGCCATGCAGGGCTCTCTCGGGAAATCGTCGACCAGTGCCGGGAGAAACTTGTGTCTTCTATCGAGTCCTCTCTTGAGAAGGTCGCGGAATGGGGTAAATTGAACCTTTTCCAATTTAACCTCCAGAAGACTCAATTTTGCGCGTTTACCACTAAAAGAAACCCATTTGTCGTATCACCGCTCTTCGACAACACTTCCCTTAAAGCCTCGCCTAGTATCGCAATACTGGGCCTCGAAATCTCGAGCGATTGCCAATTTCGTGGCCATCTGGAGGGCAAACCCAAATTGGCTTCAAAGAAACTGGGCGTCATTAATAGAGCACGGCAATACTTCAAGCCGGCCCACATTCTAGCGCTGTACAAAGCGCAGGTCCGGCCACACATGGAGTATTGCTGTCATCTCTGGTCTGGCGCACTCCAGTATCAGCTCGATCCATTTGACCGCGTGCAACGTAGAGCAGCTCGAATTGTCAGGGACCCGGTGCTCTGTGAACGGCTGGATCACTTGGCGTTGCGTAGAGACGTCGCTTCATTGTGTGTCTTCCACCGCATTTATCACGGGGAGTGTTCCGAAGAGCTGTTTAACCTGATTCCTGCCGCTGAATTCCACCTTCGCATGACACGCCACAAGTTAGGATATCATCCCCACCATCTGGATGTGTGGCGGTCCTCCACAGTGCGGTTTTCAAGGGGCTTTCTTCCACGTACTACAAAGCTGTGGAATGAGCTTCCTTGTGCGGTGTTTCCGGGACGATACGACATGGGTACCTTCAAAAAAAGCGCGTACACCTTCCTTAAAGTCCGGCAACGCTCCTGTGATTCCTCTGGTATTGCAAGAGATTGTGGGCGGCGGTGATCACTTAACAACAGGTGACCCGTACGCTCGTTTGTCCTCCTATTCCATAAAAAAAATCTCTCAATACTATATCATTGAAAATATTCAAAATCCTTCGTACATCGTTACCTTTGTAACCCATATTTTTATTCCACTATGTATTCGAAAAATAGCGATATGATAGAGCCTTTATAAGGTGTCAATGCCCTATCTATTCATTACACATTTTTGAAGCCATCTTGGATCGAATAGGTGAATTAGGGTCGATTGGACGCTTAATGTGGTGTAATATAAAGGCAAACAAACGGGAAAGTGTGAAACGATTTTCCTTTTATGCCTCTTGAATCGTTATTCTAGTAGGCGTGCAGGAATCTTTCCATTCAACAATATTGTGCAAGAAAATCCGTATTATGTATTTTATTACATTTTGCACATTATTTACACATTGTGAAAGTGCAAATTTTTACTAAAATTTACTTTTCAATTTTCTTCTGTAACGAATTTGAAGAACACTTTGTGGGAGTCTGTTTTAAAAAGTAATTCTGTGAAAAAACGGTCGAACACCAAAAATAATAAAGGCAAAAACGTTTGCCGAGTCAGCTAAATTTATGTATTTTAGTAAAAAGAGCGCAAAAAAAGAATGCTGGGAGAGTTTCTTGCACCGCTTCTTCTCTCTCAGAGCGCCATTTATTTCCCAAGCGGTGGTAGTGTTAGCAATGACATCAAAAATAATTCTAAAGGAATCCATTTTGAGTGTATAAATTGTCGCATTTAATGTACTCAATAAGTGATTTTTTATTATTAATTTTAATTTTTTATTTTTCCACTTACTCGAGTTAGTCATAACGTTAGTGTTTTTTTGTTTTTATTATTGAATAGAAACGAGCGTACGGGTCACCTGGTGTTAAGTGATCACCGCCACCCACGTTCTCTTGCAACACCAGAGGAATCGCAAGAGCGTTGCCAGCCTTTAAGGAAGGTGTACGCGCTTTTTTGAAGGTACCCATGTCGTATCGTCCCGGAAACACCGCACAAGGAAGTTCATTCCACAGCTTTGTAGTACGAGGAAGAAAGCTTAGACGTAGCTCAGACTTAAGTTACGTAAAACTTTGATGAGTGTGATAAAACGCGAACTTGAGATTTTCTTAGTTTAAGCTCATCGTGATTTCAGCTGTCAAATGACTGTCAAATCTGTATAGTTGAAAAAAATAGGAGTAAAAATGAGATATGAAAAAAATTTTTCTATTTCCTTTCATTTTTAGTAATACATTTCATTGCAAAGATTGATCGTTATGAGCAACAGAGTCCATTGGTCCAAAAATACAGGATGTTTTTTTTTTTTAAAAATCATTTGGGTCGATTTCCGTCAAAAGTTCAAGAAATTTTAAAAATCTAAATATGCAGTTATTGGTTTTTTATAAATCGAGGGCATGACTCCTTTCACGACCTTTCTCTAAGTCTAGTATTTTCGGACTTGGTCGAATCACCGGCCTTCTCAAAAAAACACCAGGTATAAACAAACTCAAAGATTATGCTTAGCTTACATTCAGCCAAGTTTTACGTAAGTAAAGTCTAAGCAAAGTCAAAGTAAGCTCTGTATCTCCATAGACCCATCGCTCAGGCACCCAAAGTGATATAAAGTTGAAATTTATACCACACAGTTATGCGGTTAGAGCTGTAATTAAATTCATATTTTTAAGTGAAACAAAACCAGAAGATATTCGTTTAAGCTGTAATTTTCAACTTTATTTTTTATGTTTTTTTTATGAAAATAAGGGACGAGACGTGCTGGACGTTCAGCTAATGCTAATTGATACGCCCTGCCCATTACAATGCAGTGCCGCTCAGGATTCTTGAAAAGCCCAAAATTTTTAGCGGCACTACAATTTCGCTCGTCACCTTTAGACATAAGATGTTAAGTCTCATTTGCGCAGTATTTTCTCTAGCTACAGAGTCCTTCAGACCGAAACACAGTAATGTTTACACATTATCGCTTCACGATAGAAATAGTCACCGTTGTGGTACCCATAATCTAGCCGGCATTATATACAACTGAGCCTCCCACTGGAGACTTTTCGTATTCTCATCAAAATCTATTTATTTACTACTTCCTTTATATTAGTCAAATCAGGAAATGGTATTGACAGAACACCTAAAAAAGCAGTTATAAAAAAATTTGATAACAGAAAATTTACAATTCAAAATGAAATGCTATTTCAGTACCGAATTTGCGATAGGACTCAATCTTGCAATAACAAACAAAAGAAAAGAAATTAATTTCTGTATTCGTACAAGTCTACTCAAGCAAAAACAACTCGCAAAACATGAAAACTCCATTAAATTCTTAAAATAGTCGGATAAAACACCTTTTGAACCTAATTTATTATGTTTTGAGAATAATGTAAGACTAAGGTCTATTGTTGTTAGCAGTCAGCTCTAAAGGAACTGTCACAAGCATGAAATATAATAGGCTGGTAAAATGATGTGTCAGACTAAAGAGGAAAATATATTGCTTAGGGCTGCCTTCAAATATATAGTTTTTATTTATTATTTTCTTTTCACTACGGTGTTTATAGATATTACAAGCTGACCCGGCAAACGTTGTTTTGCCATTTAATTATTTTTAGAGTTAGACCGTTTCTTGGACATTGCAACATTACTTTATTTTTCTAAAAGTTTTTTTTCTAAAATAAACGTAGCCTAAGTTATTACATCAGCTACCTGCCAATAAAAGTCCCGTCCAAATCGGTCCAGCCATTTCAGAGTAATAAGCGGTTATTTCAATATTACAAACAGACACTCCAATTTTATGTATATGTATATATTACTCGAGCCTAAACACGACTTATATAACTCGATAAAAGAACATCAAAGTAGATCATCCGCGATGTTTTTTACGATTTTATTATTTAAGAAATATGAGAATTTGAAATTAAGATAGGAAAAATTGTATCGTATTTTACTAGCCTTACAAATATATTTGTGGTTACATGATTGACATTACCACAAGCTTTCCATAAACCTCCTCCTCGTTCCACCAGATTACCGGATAGACTGGTTTATGGCCACTGTCCCAGAACAACATTATACCTAAATAGTAGCTACGCAATTTGTATAAAATTGTTTATATCAACTACCTTTAGAAATAAGAAACTTACCCTCAGAAACGATTTACTGGACTCCTGTTTAAATGGTTAATCGACAATTTTTTTATAGTGTTAAGGATTTTTTAAATACTAAGAAAACTTTTTGCATGCTTATTTAAATTAACCGAATAGAAAAACCTACAATAAATTTAAGATCTATAATGTATATATACTGTATTCGATGCAATAAATAAATTTTATTTAATCTCAAACCTAACCAGGAAGCTAGGAACCCTCACAGGCTTTCTCTTCGTGCACTGTAGATTTTACCAAGAGGCCTATGAGAATCCTAAACACATCCTTTTGGAATGTGAGGCCATCGCCGCAATTAGGGCAGGTTACCTCAAAGCCCTAAATATCCAGGCAGAAGACCTACCCTACCTGTGTCCACTGAGGATACCTCTTCTTCTTCTTGATCTACCCAATACTGAGTAAAGGTCTCATCCATTTTAGACCATTTTGTGCAGTCCTGCGTTTTCCGAATCCAGTCCTTCCCAGCCGCTCGCACCAAATCGTCCGTCCATCTGGCTGGCTGTCTCCCAACGTTCCTAAGCCCCTTTCGTGGTCTCCACTCCAACAACTTTTTGCTCCATCTTCCATCGGACCTACGACAAATATGGCCCGCCCACGTACACTTTCTAGCGGCTATGGTTAGAGGAGGATATTGCGCCTCTTAAAGGAAGGCCTGTAAGATGTGATTTAGATACAAATTGGATTCCAAATATGCAAGGGAAAATTCTCTAAGCGTTGCCCAACTGCCTCATCACAAAGAGCATAGTCATCGCCAGGGCTTGCGTCTAAAGTAAACGGCCTGTAAACGGTCAAATTATTTGTCAAATATTTGTTTGACAAACGTGTTTGTCAAATTTTTTGAAAGTGTGCGAGCTTGTTTGACGTGTTTGTCAAACAATGGAAATGTTTGACCTGTTTGATGGAAATTTTGATTGACGGTGTGTTTGGCAAACCTGTTTGATAGTGTGCAACGGTGTTTGTCAAATAATATCTCAGTTATCGCCTTGAAACCATGGAGAACACAACTGCGACAATCAATAACGGCAACATGTCTCAAATATAATTTCTTTTGGAATTTATCTCCGTATATCGCGACATGCCGATGCTGTGGAGAATAAAATCAAAAGATTATATGGATAAACACAAGAGAATGAATGCGATCAAAAAAATGACGGAGTTATTGAAAGTGTCTCGCGGGAACATCACTGAAGAAGATGTTAAAAAAAAAATTAATATTTTACGAACAACTTGCAAGCGTGAAAATAATAAGGTGAAAAAATCTATGCTTTCTGGATCTGGTACTGATGAACTCTATGTACCTTCATTATGGTACTACAAAGAGCTTGAATTTCTACAAGACCAAGTGGAGGAAGAATCGGGGATCAGTTCAATAACAGGACAAACGGTAAATAGTAGCAATGTTTATTTTATTTTAATTCTACAAGTACAACATATACAGTTACCTACTCTAAACATTTGTAATTTTTTCATTTTCAAATAAGAATTCATTTTCAAAAGAATATTTTTATAAACAACTTGTTACAAATAGGAACAACATAATATTTTAACCTAACCAATAATAATATTTTAACTTAACCAATTAATAAATATTTTTTATTTTCACAAGTACAGCAAATACGATTACCTATTCTAAACATTTGTTTTGCCATGGAATAGCACCCGTTGAATTAAAATATTCACAAAAATCATCTCTCACTTCTTTTGCTAATGTAGCGCTATTTCCAGCCCGTGTACGTTCGATATTCAACAATTGATTTGACTCATTTCTCCAAGATCCTTGTATGACAGTCCCTGTAACACAATCTTCCATGTCTAATTCTCCATTCCTAATGTAGTTTTTTTGTTTCATTAGTAAATTGTGTAAATGACAACACGCCATTACTACAATTTTAGCTTTTGTAGGAGATAATTTGATGGGTTTTTGGAGAATCTTAAAACGACTCGCAAGAATGCCGAATACATTTTCAATTATTCGCCGAGCACGGGATAAACGATAATTGAAAATCCTTCTGTTATCATTTAAAACCTGCTTATTGTAGGGCTTCATAAAATTTGGAAGAAGCTGGAAAGCTTCATCGCCTACAAATACAAATGGCATTTTTTTATTAAAGTTTGGCAATTCCTGTGGCTCTGGAATCTGCAACTGGTTGTTCTCAAACATATTCCAAAATTTTGTATTTTTAAGTACTCCTCCATCTGACACTCTACCATTTGTACCGACATCAATCATGATAAATTCATAATTTGCATTAGCTATGGCCATAAGCACTATGCTGTGTGTTCCCTTATAATTATAATAATAGGAACCGGAATGCTCAGGTTTTTGTAAAGTGATATGCTTTCCGTCTACAGCTCCCATGCAATTATCAAAGTTCCATGAATTTCCAAATTGTCGTGCCAATATTTTCCAACTTTCTTGTGTTTTGGGTATCTGAAACATAAAAATACTTATTATTATTATGTAATATGTTTATTATTATGTATTATTATTATTATGTAATATGTTTATATTTATTGTTTTGGTTTCTAGGAATCATCATCAAAACTACCAACATCAACATCAACACAAGACACTTTGCCACCTTCAGCATCTATTAGTCCTGTTCAAATAAAAAAGAAGAAAAAGGAGGACTTGCAACATGACTTAATGACATTAGCCAGGGATCATTTCAAAAAACCTGAAAATGAATATCAAGTGATGGCAAGAAACTGGGCCTTTAAACTAGAGCGCATGTCTGGAGAACAAAGAAGACTGGCAGAAAAATTCATAAACGAAATACTCTTTGAAGGAGAAGAAGGAAACCTTCATAGACATTCAGTAGTTATTAATCCGTCTCAGCCAGCACTCGCTTGGAACACTCCATCACCTATTCCGTACACCCCATCTTCTATTTCACACACTTCATCTGAACAATCATATCTGTCCAATACGGAGCAACCTGTGATGATTCATATTTCAGACTCGCAAACAAATGAAAATAATCCAACCGAACCTGAAGATGATACAGCAGCCAAAATTATAAACAATTTTTATTCTCTTTAAATTATATATTTTGTAATTTTGAAATAAAAATCTTACCTGAATATTGCTTAATTTTTCATTTATTGCCTCACAAGTTTCAATGATAATGCCGCTGAGTGTACGAGGTGCAATGCAGGCTTGAAATTTTAGGTCTTCAAAATCGGCGCCACTAGCCAGGTACCTCAAGGTTATAGATAATCTTTGAGAAGCTGGTATAGATTTACGCATAACGGTATCCTGTTTTGCTATGCAAGGACTTAGCAATGTTAATAAATCTTCAAATGTTTTATGGTCCATGCGCAGGAAGTTTGCATAGTCATTTGGTTCTGTGAGCACTATTTCCCGTAACAAATTTTCGTGCGTATATTTATCCCGTAATTTCAACCACTCTCTAGACCATCGACGACCTTTTTTCTTTTTCTTCATACATAGTGCTAGAGTCAATGCCAAAAACGCCTTATCTGTATTATTACTCATTGTTATATACGACAGAAGATGATAACAACACACGAACGTCAAGGAGAAAACTGAAATATGGGCAAATTTATTTGATCTATTGGTTTGATCGTATGCGCTTTTGTTTGATGGAAACATGAAGTTTGACAAACAAATTCAACAAACGAATTTGACCGTCTACAGGGCCCTTAAGGGGCACAATACATCTACATCTATTTAAGTGCTTATTTCCCTCAACAATATCCACCCAAGACGACACATATAGCCCAAAGGTTAGTGACCCTGACTACTAAGCTAGAGGTCCCGGGTTCCAATCCCGGTAGGTGCAATCATTTATATGATGAATATGGATGTTTGTTTCCAAGTCATGGATGTTTATATGTATTTATGTATGTTTAAGTAAGTATATTGTATTAAATATATTATCGTTGTCTTGTACCCATAGTACACTATGGGTATAGTACACTACACACAACGATAGCCTGTAGGCTATGCATAGTTTGGGGCAAGATAATTTGTGTAAAAGTGTGTCAATATTATTATTATTCTCTTTATTATAATTTCATCTTATTATCTACATTTATATATATATAACTGATTTATAAAAAAAACAATATTACAAATATAAATATAAAAAATAGAGTCCCACCGGCGTTGGTTCACGACAATTCCACCGGTGGTTAGGGCGACAGACTGAGAACAGATTGACAGACTAGATAATTATTATTATTATAGTAAAAATATCATTACCACAAATTAAAAGATATCATATAGCGTTAACGTTTAGTATTGTCAGGCATTCGGGTGAAGGGGAAAACTACGCTATTGAACCATATTATGTTGTTCTAATCTATTTTGAGCGTTCGTCCGAACGACAACTTAATAAGGGAATTGGTTTAGACAAAGCCCTTATCACTTTATCACTTTGTCTTTGTTATAAAAGAAGCTTTACAAATAGTTTCTTGATACGATACAATACGGTCGTTGTAACAAAAATCGGTCAAAGCTTTGTAGACTCGTGTAAGGGTACACTTAGATGAGAAACCTAATTTTAAAAATTAATATTCGATTTCAACGCTGACCGAAACCAATTGGATGATGCATCTCATGAGAAACCTAATTTTAATTAATTTTATATTCGCTTTGAACGCTGATCGAAACCAATTGGTCAATCAATACCTACATCTCATGAGAACCTAATTTTAAATTTAATATTGGATTTGAACGCTGATCTAAACCAATTAGATGATACATCTCATGAGAAACCTAATTTTTAATATTAATATTCGATTTGAACATTGATCGAAACCAATTGGATGTCATCTCATGAGAAACCTAATTTTAAAAATTAATATTCGTACTGAATGTCGATCGAAACCAATTGGATGATACATCTTATAACCTACGGTCTTTGTTAATCTACCAGGAATCCAGTGGGAGGTTTCATTACGCCACTTTTTTTCTACTGTGAAGTATTAGTGTGCAGGTACTATAAGTGTTTTGATTTGAAGGGCCTCTAAGTTAGTTAAATGACTTGCCAGTTACATAATATTCATAATCCTTATTCATCCTCCCTTTCTTTCCCGCAAACGCACTATAAAATGTGTCGACTTCACTCGCATCCGATTAAAGTGATTCACTTGGGACTGAAAATACGCGAACTGTTGATTTTTTGTTTATTGACAATAAGGGGTGAGACGAGCAGGACGTTCAACTGATGAAAATTGATACGTCCATCCCATTACAATGCAGTGCCGCTTAGGTTTCTTGAAAAACACCAAAAATTCTGAGCAATTGCGCTCGTCACCTTGAGACATAAGATGTTGTCTCATTTTCCGGCGCCCTTCAGACCAAAATACAATTGTTGTGGTACCCATAATCTAGCCGGCATCATGTGCAAAGGAGCCTCCCACTGGTAACACACAGCAAGTATTATGTGGGTATACATCTGTCCGACAAATACTTGAAAAAACTTTTTTATACGTCAATTTTATTGCTATCTCCTCCACATGAAATATTTAATTAAATACATTGAACGAAATTATATTAGATAAAATAACTACTCTTAAAACAACTTCAATTGTAAAAAACCTTACACTTTGCTGAAAAATTAGTTTATTACAACATTTTGTATAAAATATTTTATATAGCTTGGATTCACATCTACAATATAAAGAAAAATATGTAATTCGAAGTTTACTCATACAAATTCAAAATAAATCCCATAATTTTTACGTTACTGTCATACGAGACAATTTTGTATTGAGTTTGTATGTTTGTTTATATGTAAATTTATTTTATATTCTGCAATAGTTTTCATATTTTCAATAGTTTTTATCTCTGGTTAATCTACGTCATTCCACATAATATTATTATAAGAATTTATTTTTTCAGGTTTTTCAAATATAAAATTTTCTGTCCCATAATTTTTTGTCACGTAATTTTTAGCTTTCTTCGAAGCCTTTTAAAATACGTTTGTTCCTGATTTAGTAATATCCTCAGTCTGTAAATTCATATTCTCTTTATTTTATCAAGTAACATTTGGGTTTCCATTATTATGGATAATAGAAGCTATTTATGGCAACACTTTGATCGTATCTGGATGAAAATTTGTTTAATTAAATAGCCTGGGGCGTTCTCTCCACTACAAAGGTTTGCTATCATTTAAAAAGTCACTTATGCTATGTTAGCCTATCCACAGAAACGTTTATAACATTTATTCTAAACAATTTGTAACCCTTCTGAGATTAATCACACAAATAAAATTTTATGAACGATGCGGGACTCCAACTTGCTACCTAACGCGTTCCGTGCGAGCGCTCTTTCCACTGAGTCAACCGTTCGAGTGACGTATCGTTGATGAAATCTTGTATGCTTTGTGCAACTCTCAGGTTGTGGCTTCATTTTATTTGTGTTTATAACAATTATTTGGAATTTAAAAACACATGGGTTTTGTACATTTTCTAGAAACCTCTCAAGACAGGTCCACTGCGCCTTGTATTCGTGTTCGTTAGTTTAAAAACATGTTTTATAAACTGACTAGGGGACCTACAGATTACATTTCGATTATTACTAATGAATGTAGTAATTTTTTATAACTAAAACATACTTCAAAGTTACTAATTATTAGTAATAGAATAGTTACTAAAACATCATAGATAATACAAAAAAGAATTTTTAAATCGACTGCTACAGATAATTTTGACGGTTTGTCGTATTTTACACAGATAATGTTTTAAAATTAAACATTTTTACTTTTATAGTCTGTTCATTAATATATATATTATATGTTAGCGTTCACTGAATGAAGACGTATGATTCGTTCATTGTTTGTGAGTGGAACAAAGAAAATAGCTTGTTCCTTATACGAGTACAGCTGATAACAGAAAGACCGGTTCTTTTAAATGTTATATTGGTGGCGTATGGACACTGCTATTCACGTCATTCATTTTTCATATCCGGTGAGACTATATATTATATCAACCCTTGAAAATCCCTTTCTGAGCAACGAAAATGTTTTTCATACCACTTTTAAAATAATATTGAACGAATGTGATAGCAGGTATGGTCAGACCCGGAATCTTTTCCTGTTTGTTCTTTTGAGAACTAAATCAACTATTGCTAGATTTTTCTGCAACGCTTAAAATACTCTACATCAGAACTCATTTTTGAAATGAAACAAAAACAGATGCAGCAGACGGACTGTTTCGCTAACTTGTTTTGTTAAATAATTTCACAGTGGACCCGGCTTTAGAAAAGCTTATACATGATCCAACAGAATATATATATATCTTAAGTTAACCGAGTAGTTGTCATAGCAAGTTTATGTTTCGCCCTGGTGCTAATATTGTTATTATCACATAAAAAAGGCATAAAAAGCATTTATTTCTCAAAATTGATTCCTTTAGAATTCTTTTTGATGGCATTTCTAATATACTAGATACTATTACCGCTTCGGATACAAATGGCGCTCTGAAAGAGAAGAAGCGGCGGAAGAAACTCATAGTTTCTAGAATAATCGGAAGAATGCTTATGTTATTGCCTACATTACATAATCAAGAGTATATTAAGAGTGAACAGTTATAATTATTTTTATTCAAACCTTTTTTTTTGTTTAAGAGATGGCAAACGGGCAAGAGTGATGTGAAGTGGCGAAGTAACCGCAAACAAAGGTCTACAGATGTGTTACCGGCGTTTAAGTTCGCAGTATGCTTAAAGGTCCATTGTATCGGTTCGGGAAAATTGTAGCTGGTAATTGATTCAACAAAATGGCTGTGCGAGGTAAGAAGTATCTCGCAAAACACACGGTTGTAGAATGCTAGGCGTCAACCTATGCCTAACCCCTAACCCCCCGGCGCCTATTACTGCCGTGAAGCAGTAATGAGTAAGCATTACTGTGTTTCGGTCTGAAGGTCAAATAGTGAAATTACTGGGCAAATGAGACTTAAAATCTTGTCTCAAGGTGACGAGCGCAATGGTAGTGCCGCTTATTTTTGGGTTTTTCGAGAATTCTAAGCGCAAATTCTCTGCCCATTGCAATGCAGTGCGCATTGCAGATTGCAGAATCAATTACCATCAGCTGAACGTCCTGCTCGTCTCGTCTCTTATTATCATTAAAAAAAAACCTGATGCGGAAGGAATTTCGCATTTTGACATAATGACCGGTGGTGGAATCCGATTGAAGGTATCAATAATCAGCCCGAACAGCTCCTCTGAATACACCCCGTGATAAAAGTGATAGAAGACGCAAAGAGAACCCTCGTTTCTTCGCATCGCCAAAGACTCAAGCTGATCGAAGACGACTTTATTTCTTTCATTCGAGCCGCTTTTTGTTGTAAGTGGTTAAATCAAGGGAAGGGATCTATAAGGGATTTAAGGAAGATCTGGGGAGCGCCTGCCCTGGTGAGAACAGTACTCCATGTGAGGCCGAATTTTCGCTTTATATTCTTCTAGGTGGAGTACTTACTGAGTACACCAAGCTTTTTAGAGGCCAATTTGGCCTTCTTTTCCAAGGGACCAGGGGACTGAACGTCACTCGATATATCAACGCTCATCTTACCTTACTTGAGTACTTAGTACTTTTTCATAGCGTTAGTTTGCGGTTGTAATAAAAAAAATAAGTAAACAGAAGTATTAAGTAAGTTTTTATATAGTTACTAGCTGACCCAGCAAACGTTGTATTGCCAATATTAAAATCGCGATACAAAAGTAACTGTTGATTGAAAATTTGAAGTTGTATATATTTTTTATGCTGACTCATAATCAAACAAATTAAAAAAAAATGTCAAAAAAATTCAAAAAAAAATATTTGGCCTGGACCACCCTTAACATTTAGGGGGATGAAAAATAGATGTTGTCCGATTCTCAGCCCTACCCAATATGCACTCAAAATGTCATGAGAATCGGTCAAGCCGTTTCGAAGGAGTTCAACTACAAACACCGCGACATGAGAATTTTATATATTAGATAATAATATTGCAATAGTTTACCATGAAAAGAGTAGGTATAGGAGAGACCCGATACTGGTCGCTTGTCCTTTATGCCAAAAATAATGAAACCGAATGCTGGTTCGCGGACATACTATATCCATTTTAATATTTTAAAATATCCCGAATACCTACCTACATCAATATTTTCTATTGACAAAACAGTGTCTGTCAGGTCAGCTAGTGGAATAATAAACATATGCATAATTCTATATTTAAAAATACGTTTAATTAACCCCAAGATCATTATGAACGAACCCAACTATGAAATTAATTTCCTAGCGCGGAGTTTCCGGGAGAATACGATGCCTTCAAGTTCATAATACTAATGGATCCGACAGACGTTATCTTGTATGCACACACGTCTTAAAGAAAATATTAAACTTTTTTTTAATAAGCTGTTACAGTTACTAACGTTTTGATGATTTTTTTTAATAAAACGCAATTTCAATACCAAATGTCATTAGATGTAGTTACTAAACATGAACAATTCGACCAATCGACTGTGTGTAAGTATGTGTATACTTTGAGGTAAGTTATTCAACTAATAGAATATGTTAATATTTAAGAAATTAAAAAAAGAATTGTGTTTTGAAAACAATGAACTATAAAGATAAATTTGTAGGTTACAATGTTTGTTAATCATTGCTCGAGTATTATTGATACAAAAATCATGTAAAATACTCACTTGAATAACAAAATTGCAATATATATACTTATATACTATACGTACACCTCAAAACCCTTTACAAACTAATTACGTATTAATGTAATATTTCAATAAGTACGTAATTTATCTTAACAAAATCTTGAATCTGAACGCAGCGCCTACTATTGGGACACACTAAAATTAAAATTATATACTTTCGAATATTCGACACTGCGATCGCACCGGATCCAATGTAAAGCATTCCAAAATTAACAATAAGTTAAAAATTTATTAAGTAAACATTGTCCAGAGTACTGTATTTTCAATTTAAGACATTATCGAATTCAGTGGAATAGCGTAAGACGAACAGACATACATACACACAGAATAATTATATGTAAAGATGTAATATATAAATACCTGTGACTTCTCTAGTCATGCTGCGATGGTTACGAATGATTGAAACACATACGATTATCTGAACTTCGTTTGTATTCCAAAAAAAATATAAATAACTAGCTGACCCGACAGACGTTGTTCTGTAGATAATAAAAATACTGTTTAATAGGAACTTGCCAATAATATTTCAAAACATCAAGAATTATTACGTAAAAAATGCTCCCTGTTATTATAATGATATTGTTTCACAGCGGAACTGTCAAACCGTACGTCACTGAATTCTCTCATAGAAAATATGTGCATACAAAACAAATATTGAAAATAAAAATAATTATGGGTCCCAAATCGAAATAAAAAATATCCTATCTCTCAAGTTGGACCAAACTGCACTCCATGAAGTAATCCCCATTTAAATCCGTTCGTTAGTTTAGGAGTCCATCGCGGACAAACAACGTGTCACGTAATTTATATATATTAAGATTTAAATAGTGTGTATCAAGCCTAATGTATCTGATTGCTACAATCAGTAACGAAGCTCTCACGTAGCTCGTAGCGGCCCCAACCAATCACTTCAGTCCGAGCAACAGAGATGAGTGGAGCGATTTATTCCCACTGAAACATTTACGCGTGAAGTGTTGTGGAATTTGTGTAATTGTAGTGGCTGCCCATGTAAGTTTTAAAGGTGATGTTATAATAATAATATTAATCCAACTTTTAAAATAAGCGCTTTAACGTTGAATTCATGTTTCATTTTAATTATAATATCTTTGTTTCACATAAGAAATTGATACATTATTTAAAACCAAACAGTTACATATTCTGTACAACATATAAAAAAATCATACAAAGAATATTAAAATAATCAAATTATTGCCCTATTTTTTAATATTATCGTGTTTATTGTATATCTTTAATTATATGCTTATTAATAATAATATACTGGGCGGCCGAGAAGTTGTCGTGCAAAGCTAAATTTTGAATTTGGCTCATTTTATTGGCCAATGTTCTGGGAAGTTTTTAAAAATAGTTAGAAGCCATAGGCTCCCCATTTTTTTTTGATACCTTGAATATTTTCATGAATTTAGCTGAAGCAGTTATCTTGAACTTACGACTCAATTCTAAACTAGTTCCGCATTGTCTAAACTATTCATAGTTTCTTATGTGGTGATTGCAACTGTAGTTAAAAATTATCAACAATAAAATTAACTAAAAGTGTTCAAAAAATTAGAAAAAAGTCCTAAACCACAATTAGGTGAAAAAAGCGGATTAAAGGGGAAAAAATTATTATCTCCTAAACTACGCAAAATCGTAGAACACACATAGGGGTGATTCGGATACTCATCACCTCATGGTGATTCCTCATGGCCTTTCAAATTTTAGCTTTGGACGTCAACTTCTTGGCCACACTGTATACTTAAATAGCAAGTTTAGATATTTTAAAACAATCCGCTACATCTTTTAAACGAAAATTTAAAAAAAATATCCACCACATAGAAATGCCTCTTTTAGTTTTATTATTGGATAGCATTATTTCTTATTTTATCTTATTTTATTTTATTTTTACTCTCACATAGTCCATAATATTGTATTTTAAATGTATTATTTTTCAGTTGTTTTAATTTTTGTGTTTTGTGTTACGGTATTGTATTGTTTTTGATTTCATTATGCATGTTGAGTTAGCCTGTAAGTGAGGTTTATAAGATAATAATAATATTGACACACTTTTCACACAAATTATCTTGCCCCAAGTTAAGCATATACAGCCTGTGTTATGGGTTACAAGACAATGATATATTAGATATAATATAGTTACTTAAACATACATTAATTCATATAAACATACATAAATACATTTAGTCATCCATGACTCGGAAACAAACATCCATATTCATCATATAAATGCTTGCACCTACCGGGATTCGAACCCGGGACCTCTAGCGTAGTAGGTAGGATCGCTGTAGGATCGACCTGTATAGCCGAGTGGTTTCTCGGCTATACAGGTCGTCTCATATCAGGTATTCTATTTCTATATTTAAATTTAAAAGTGTGATTTAGAATAAGGATTATTATTGTATGCAACGTTGGCTTCCTAAATAAATAAAATATCTACTCTAACTCTTTTATCTTTAAATAATTAGTTATAGTTTTAAAAAAATCTTTTTATATACTCTTTAAACAACGCTGTATTTAAAGAAATATTTATACTAAATAAATCAGTTAAAATCAATAATAAATTAAAAGTAGGCACTACTAGGATAAGTAGTATCGAACGGCCGTTTTCAACAACCTATATATCCTTAGTTTAACTTACTAGAGGTAGACAAATCTATCCTTTTACGATTACCTACATTTCAATAACTTTTCAACCAGGATTCTTGAAAAACCCAAAAATTCTGAGCGGCACTACAATTGCGCTCGTCACCTTAAGACACAAGATGTTAAGTGTCATTTGTCCAGTAATTTCACTAGCTACGGCGCCACACAATACACGTAACACAATAATTTTACACATTACTACTTCACGGAAGAAATAGGTGCCGTTGTGGGATCCATAATCTAGCCGGCAACCTGTGCAAAGCAGCCTCCCACTCGTATAAAAAATAAAATAAGGGCCAATTAGGGCGTTCCATTAGTCTTTAGAAAACAAATTTCGGCGAAAACAAACATCAAACAATAATAAACCGTGAAAAGTGCTTTCGAGCGAATTATTTTTGTTTTAAGTCAGGGATAATGGATACATCCATTAATAATTGAAGTCTTAGATAATTTATACGTCCAGATAGAGCCTGTTACTGCTAGATAAAAATAGGCCAGGTTTATTACTTTAGTGTGCGTGACAAGCTACGTCTTACACTCGCGAATTGTATGTCACTTTAATAATCTAGTCCTAAACTAACTTAATACAATAATAATAATAAAGCCTTCACCAGTGGGAGGCTCCTTTGCACAGGATGCCGGCTAGATTATGGGTACCATAACGGTGCCTATTTCTGCCGTGAAGCAGTAATGTGTAAGCATAACTGTGTTTTGGTGTGAAGGGCGCCGTTGCTAGTGGAATTTTTGGGCAAATGAGTCTTAACATCTTACGTCTCAAGGTGACGAGCGCAATTGTAGTGCCGCTCAGAATTTTTGGGGTTTACAATTAGTATCCTGAGCGGCACTGCATTTTATAATGGGCAGAGCGCATCAATTACCATCAGCTGAACATCCTGCTCGTCTCGTCCCTTATTTTCATAAAAAAAGCCTTTATTACAGTTAACAAAACATAATATTTACTTACTAACTAATACTCATTTTACATATGTCGGATTGAAGTGAAACTTTGCCTACTTATCAAGGACTTATGACAGTGCAATTTTTTAAATAACCTGTCATAGTATGTTTTTGTATATAACGGAATATTTAAACGTGATTTTTGACCACTTTAATACGTTGGATTATTTTGAAATTTTGGGCACTTAGCAAATACTGATGATAATTGAATGTTTTAAATAGTCTGTCCTATTTTTACTGTCAGGATGTTTGTGCCAAAGACCAAGGGCCGTGCCAGAAATGGTAAAATAAATAATAATCTATACTAATATTATAAAGCTGCAGTGTTTGTTTGTTTGTTTGTTTGTTTGTTTGTTTGAACTCGCTAATCTCTGGTACTACTGGTCCGATTTGAATGATTCTTTCAGTGTTGGGTAGTCCATTTATCGAGGAAGGCTATAGTCTATGTTTTTTTTTTTCAAAATTAGGGATCCGTAATAAAATTGCTATTTTGTAACACAAGGTGTAAAATCGTAAACCTAATTTTGCGTGCGCTGCAAAAACTATTGACAATAGAACAAAATGATGTACAGGCTATAATATAGGCAATATTTTTTTACTTATAAAACTATCGCGTGAATTATACTTTATATGGCAAAACAACGTTTGCCGGGTCAGCTAGTATGTAAATAATTCGTTAATTTATACGCAATACATTATTATTAAATTAACAGTAATAATAAAGTTAATAATACTATTTAATACATAATTCTTAAATTATGAATTAATAAGTTTATATTCAGCCGGAAGACATGCATTGCTGGACAAAGGCCTACCAACACTGCGTCTTCCGGTACGGGTACCATCTGTCCGTCGCTATGTGCCCTGCCCACTGCCACTTCTGTTTCGCAATCGTTTGGGCTATGTCGGTGACTTTGGTTCTCCTGCGGATCTCCTCATTTCTCATCACGATGATGATGAAGTTTATATTAATTCTAGACTATAATAGTATTTTACTAACATGTCTAACCTATATGTGGTTTTTGGCCCTATATATATTTTAATAAATAATAATTCTATATTTCATAATAAATACTAACATAAAAAAAATTGGCATCAAATTCAAATTCAAATATTTTTATTCAAAATAGGATGTGACATCACCTATTACAAGTCAAAAACTTCAACCCATTCCAAAAATAATTCCTCGGTGGGCTTTTTTTTCATAAAAAAATTTAGTTGCAAACTATGAACGTACAATTATACTTTGTATTTAATAGCCTGAGGACGGTCGCTCCATTCACAATCTGTGGCATCATTGAAAAGAAAGTAATTTATGTTATAGTAACCTTTACCACACAAACGTTTAAATATCGTAATACTTTTGTTTTGAACATTTTCTGAGATCTTCTTGTAAAAGCATCATTAACTAAAAAAACATAAATAAATAAAAACACAGTTTAATAGAAAACTTAGGAAAAATTAAAAATAGTGTGATTGGGGCACATGTTAATATATTTGTAAATGACTTTACTTTTATCAATATCTGTCAATCAACTATTTAAACAATTGACACATGGGGTACATGAATTAACAACGAATAATCTTTTATTTAAATTAATACAAACTTCAAAATACCACATAGAGATATGGCGTTTCAATTTAAGTGTAGAAGGCTCCTTCCTACTCTTGTCTTAAAGTAAATCAAATCACATTGCAAAACACTTTAATCATGTAGGTCAAGGAAATTACACTTATTAAGCTCAAAAGTTTTCTTTTCTTTTTCGGAAAAAGTTGAACTTTAATGAGAAGAAGTGCCAAGAAACACACTGCTATTCTTTTAAATTAATATTTACAGCTTCATTGTTTTACAAACACAATAAATATGTCTAATTAAGTACAGTAGATGTGTCCGTATATACAAGTATAGGTCCTTTTATCTGTCTCATTCTGACAAGCGGGAGAGAAAGGGAAGTGAATAATTGTACCATATTTTATGGAAAAATATTAGTTTTACTAAATCATTTTCGCTTTTGGCCAACCCATCTTCTACAAGTAAAATAAACTTACTGGTGATAAGACACAACATCTTTTTTTTGCGTCGTGAACGTATTGTTTGGGCACTTTTTTATGGCACAATTATTAGACTTGGTGATTTACACACAGTTGGCTAAGGAGAAAAGTGTGCTTACATTGTCTTTAAGCACACTTTTGCGGTTCCGCTATTATATGTCCTTATGTATAGAATGTCATTGACAAAGTCAGTATTTACTACGAAATTTTAAATTTGCGTTCAAATAAAGTTGTGTATAAAATGAATTAAACAAGAAGAATCAAGTTAAGTTTTTCTATTTCACCTGAAGCAGGCTTTAAATCAAATAATAAATGTTACGTTTCAGTAAATTCTTCTTCTTCTTCACACGGGCGCTTTCCGCAAGTCGACGTCATATGCGTCTATTTTGCGTGCGAGGGTGGTAGAGGCTACTCCAACCAGCCAAGCTCTTCCAAGAAGTCACCCAACTTCTTCACGTTTCGGAAGACTTCCCGAAGAGCGCCTGGTGACCCCAGGTCCTTCGCCTTGTAGTTTGCCACCTCACTGCATTCCAGCAGAACGTGAGCGGCTGTTTCCTCTGCCCCCAGGCAACCTCTGCATAGAGGACTGTCCGTGACACCTATATTAAAAAGATGCATGTTTCAGTATTTTGGCATGAAATAATATCAATTGCAATGAATTGACATATAACGTCGATAATTCATCACTATGTAAAAACTAGTGGACCCGATAGACGTTGTCCTGTACACACGTCTTAAACTTGAAAAATCGGTCCAGCCGTTAGAAGGAGTTCACTAACATACATATGAGCAGGAGAATTATATTATATGGACGGAATTAAGAATCTTACTTAATCTCAAATTCACTGGTACACACAAAAAAAATCATCAAAATCGGTCCAGCCGTTAGAAGGAGTTCACTAACATACATATGAGCAGGAGAATTATATTATATGGACGGAATTAAGAATCTTAACTAATCTCAAATTCACTGGTACACACAAAAAAAAAAATCAAAATCGGTCCAACCGTTTAGGAGGAGTTCAGTTACAACAAACGCACAAAATAAATATATTATATTGCGACTAGCTGACCCAGCAAACGTTGTATTGCCGATATTAAAATCGTGATACAAAAGCAACTGTTGATCGTAGATGGGTGAAAATTTGTAGTTGTATGTATTTTTAAATGCTGACTCATAATCAAACAAATTTAAAAAAAAAATGTCAAAAAAATTCAAAAAAAAATTTGGCGTGGACCACCCTTAACATTTAGGGGGATGAAAAATAGATGTTGTCCGATTCTCAGACCTACCCAATATGCACTCAAAATTCCATAAGAATCGGTCAAGCCATTGCGAAGGAGTTTAACTACAAACACCGCGACATGAGAATTTTATACAGGTGTCCCAAAGTTATGGGACATGAAGGGAAAGTACCTTAAATATCGAAGATAGGCTATTTTACTGAAAGAAGACTTTATGTTATTTTTAAAAGTTAGTACTTCTGCATTCTAAGATTTTCTAAAAATTACTTGCATCGTCTGGGAATCGAACCGACTGAAATGTAAAAAAAAATACCCTACTTTTATGATGCCAATCGAAAGAATGGCCAAAAACTAATAACTCTTCTTAAGTAACATAGTATTTTAAAAGAAAGGAACAACGTAAAATGAATGTTTTCCTACTTGGATTGGTACGAATGGACCGATTAGATGGCCGGCCAGATCCCCGGACCTTATACCATTAGATTTCTTCTTTTGGGGATACGTGAAAGATATGCTATACAAAAAGCGATACGAAAACGTGGGCGAGTTACAAACAGAATTGTGCCATATCATATCGAGTATTCACCATAAAATGATAAGAAAATCAACAGGCAGAGGACTGATTAAAAGATTGGCGAATTGCGTAAGACAAGAGGGATCACATTTTGAGCATTTAATTAATTAATTTACAAAAAAATACCCACTTAATTGACTACTTTCTTTTAAAATACTATGTTACTTAAGAAGAGTTATTAGTTTTTGACCATTCTTTCGATTGGCATCATAAGAGTAGGGGTGTTTTTTTTTTACATTTAAGTCAGTTCGATTCCCAGACGAGGTAAGTAATTTTTAGAAAATCTTTGAATGCAAAATTACTAACTTTTAAAAATAACATAAAGTCTTTTTCAGTAAAATAGCCCATCTTCGATATTTAAGGTACTTTCCCTTCATGTCCCATAACTTTGGGACAACCTGTATAACTTACTGTGTAACCTGTAACTTCAAAACGTTGAAACAATTTATTTTATACTTTCATGTTTTACAGTAGTATTTATACGCTATACTTATAAATATATACATATATATATATCTTGTCTTGCCATAAATACTGAAACAAACAAAAAAAATATTTATTTCTTACAAATAACATTTATTACTTTTATAGTGTGTTAGTTTAATACATAAAAATAAAACAAATTTTGAATAAAAAAGCTTAACCGAAGTAGACTCCATTGGCTGCAATACAGTCCTTTAAACGTTGAGGCCAGTTATCAATAGAACACAATCTTTCCATGGGAAAATTCTTCACTGCCACTCGTACGGATTGTTTTAGGGACTCCAAATTATCATGGCGTTCAGAACAAGCCGTAGTCTCTAAAACTGACCATAAAGCCATTCAGCCGATTAAGATCCCATTTTAATATCGCAAACTCGTCAAAACTCGTCACTAAACAACACCTGAGGTTGGCTTTGGGTAAGTGCCCTCTAAGCCTTCATCGAAAGCGACCTTCGGAGGTATTAGGTACGCGAGCAATTTAATATTTTGAACTAATAACTTCAAATAGAATAATATTATCAATATAAAAATAAAAAATCCCTGAAGATAGGACCGACCAGGCACCACAAGCCTCGCCCGTTCACGAGCATGACGCATGGGCCAGCCATCGCTTGCCTTGCACATATATTAGGGAAGGTGCCATTCATACGGTGCCGACCTTATGTAGATATAAATTCTAAAAACGAATACACTTTATGGGGCAGGATCGAACCAGGGGCAACGTGGTGAGAGCTCTCGGTTCAATTTATTATGCCATGCCACACACGCCTTTAAGGCGATCGTCCACTGCTAACTAAACTAAATCAGTTTAGCTTAGCTCACATAGCTGTGTCATTTTTTTATACATGTGCATACTCACACACACACACGCACGCCGTGGTAATCTCTTATTTATTAATATATTATATTTTTTTTAAGTCGATTCTGTTAATATATGATTTCATTCTATAATGAAAAATTTAAGTAATCTTTTATGGCCTTATGATAAAACCTAGATAAAGATTGTAAAAATAAATTTGTACGCTATTGATTACGAATAAAAAAAATAATAAAATCGCACATCCAAAATCCATCGCACACTACGCCTAGTGTGTGATGGATTTTATTATTAGCTGGCGAGCTAAGGCTACATATAACATAATAGCCCAACTAAGTCGAAAGAACTTAAACTAACCGCCTCTCACCTTATTCCTCTGGCGCCTTTCGCTAAGGTTTGCGCTTGTGTTTTTTCTTGTAAAATAATCTTTCTTCATTTCCTAAAACGAATGTAATCCCCCACCGAACTCATAGCTTTGCTCTGCTTACACCAACATCCGATTAATTCCACATTTCACCGCAAACTGACCATTACTAACGAAGTTTTAGCTTATTAATTCTCGATGGACAGACGGATATATATTATAGTTTTTTTTTATGAAAATAAGCACATATGTACAGGTTAACACAGCTTGGCCCAGTAAGTCTACTATTTTCATTTAAATTATACCCTAAACACCCAAATTTCAATAGTGACTAAAAAATGCACTAATCTCTAAATTAAAACCTAAAGCTACGCATACTAAAAAAGAAAAGGACAGTGTCAGTAAATAGTGCCAAAACCATCTGTCTACGGCAAATACCTCCTCCGAGTCAATAAATGGTGCTAAACTTCATTTAAAGGCATAAAAAGGCATAAAAAGCATTTATTTTCTCAAAATTGATTCCTTTAGAATTCTTTTTGATGTCATTTCTAATAACTACTAGATACTACTACCGCTTCGGAAACAAATGGCGCTTTGAGAGAGAAGAAGCGGCGCAAGAAACTCTCCCAGCATTCTTTTTTTTGCGCTCTCTTCAATAAAAATATACAATATTGTACAGTCATTTCTATCGCTATAAAATAATCACAATCTAGTCCCAGGCTGTTCGATCATTTAGAAATTCAGCAGTGGAGTAATAGGATTTACGACAGAGCCATTTTTTTGTAAAACATTTAAATTTATTAATAGATAATGCCTGAAGAGTGGCTGGGACTTTATTATAGAAGTGTATACATTTAACCTTAAAGCTATTATGTATCTTATGAAGCCTACTAGAATAAGTTACAAGCAATCCCTTATTTCTAGTGTTATAATAATGAAAATCACTATTAAGAGCAAAAAGGTGACATTATGACAAATACTGCAGTCCCGCTGAAAACTAGATGTGGAAAGGTCTTGAAACAACCGATGTTTTTTTATTTAACTAAAATAATATTAAAAATGTAACTTTTACGCAAAAACCTAATGTAAAAACACAGTTACAATTACACGCGTCCTACATCCTTTAAAAAGTGTTTTATTAAAACCACTGAGTTTAATTTTTACTTAGTTTTGCTGGCGTTGGATGATCGGCTTTACAAGTAACTCACATGAGTTATACAAATTACTTTGTTGTATTTCATTCCAACAAATATAGCTACTTACGAAATTACTCAGTATATCTCTTTTTGTATAAGTAACTTGATTTTCATTTACTTCAACATTCTCGCAACTTACTTGAAAATTGTACACATTTCAAGAACCGATGACAATACCATTTTCATCATCATAATCACTTCAGCCGGAAGACCATACAACCATACTACCAGTAAATAAATAAATAGACTGTTACAGTCAATTTTAAGTTAGTGTACTTTATAATCCATAATAACACTAATAGAATTTTACTTTTTGGGGAATTTTGCGCACTTGCTTTTAATCTTACCTGATATTAGGGTGAATAGATGGGCACGTGGTTAAGCCACGCAGTTTCAATCTATATTGAATGTATGCGGTTAACGTCTACTACTGAGGATATAAAAATACTAAAGCCGAAACGTACAACCCGCACTTCACCATCAGGTGATGGATCCAGCAAACCGTTGCTCCACACGTAAGGCACAAGAGCAGTGGGTTCGTCACTGTTCGCTTAAATATAAATATTATTACCTTTTTGTATCATTTGTAAATACAATTTTTCCCAAAAATTTCAACAAGTATGTCTTTTTATTCTTCTTCAACCTTGATCTACACAATACTGAGTAAAGGTCTCTTCCATTTTAGACCATTTTCTGCGGTCCTGAGTTTTCCGCATGCAGTCCTTCCCAGCTGCTCAGCCGATCGCACCAAATCGTCCGTCCATCTTGCTGGCTATCTTCCAACATTCCTGAAACCCTTTCGTGGTCTCCACTTCAACAACTTTTTGCCCCATCTTCCATCGGATTTACGACAAATATGGCTAGCCCACTTCCACTTCCGAAAAGCTATGGTTTTTGCTATGTCAGTTAGTCCCGTTCTCTTGCGGATTTCGGTGTTCCGAACGTGATCGCGTATGGAACGCCATAGCCCTTTAGGAGACTTGTAGTCGGTGGACGAGCTGCCGAGTCAGCGTCCAACTCTTGGCTCCATAAACCATTACGGGTAGGACGCACTGTTCGAATATGCGGCGCTTGAGGTTTAAAGGCACTCGTTTGTCCCTGAACACGTCCGAAAGTTTGCCGAAAGCCCCCCATCTCAACTGAATACGTCGCTTTATCTTTATCGTTCCTGTCCGGTCCTCTCGAGCATTATAACTTGACAACAAGTATGTGTTTAGATCCAATAATCACAACAGCTACTGCATAAACTTCAAAAGCTTTTACATGTCACAAATAGCAGGAGAAATCAACATATTATATAGGATTGCCACTCACGGTTATAAAGCGGAGAGTATTAGAAAATATACGAGTAATGTTAAATTGACGTGTTTTTTACAAATTTGGTGAATAACCATAGCAATTTCTTTTAATCGCGCTATTCTTTTTACACACACTTATACATATTTCTTTAATCTGAATACGAACAATAAATAATGTTAAAGTTAGGAGTTCAATATTTAATATTATAATCCAATTCTTTTAATTGTTATTTCACTTTAGATTATACTAGCTGTTTTCCGCGATTTCATCCCCGTAGACGCTTTAGGCAGCAAAAAAACAATGTTTGCATCTCGCGTGATAATATGTAGCTTATATTATAATATGTTGTCATGACCTCTATTTAATATTCATGCAATATTAGAAAAAATAAAATTCAGCAGTTTTGCATTCTGCCACAGACTAAAATTCCAAAAACTACTTTTTTAAAAACATTGCCATAATTTTTAAAAGTTGTCAATGTAGAGTTTTCACGTATTTCCGATTTTATATATGTATTTAATAAAGCCTATTACAATATAAAATTTACTATATTTTATATATTATCCCACTGCTGGGCCTCCCCCTACTACTTCCATTCGTCCTTATTGTTTGCTGTGTGGGACCATAGCCTTCACCTTCTAACTCTCCATCTAGTACCAGGTCTACATCTTTTTCTTTTGGCATCTAATAGATACCAATTTGTGACTATAATGCTCCATCTTTAGTCACTGGCCCTTGATATGTGGCGTACCCAATACCATTTTGTACTTTTTGCGATTCTTATTATGTCTTTTAGTTTACTTATGTTCGTATTTTATTCTTCGTTAATTTGTCTTAAGTCTAATACTTAATACGTTTATTCACTTCGTCACTTTTATTCTCTTCGCTTGGTGTTTGAGCGCCCAAGTTTGGCAGCCATATTAGTTTGCAAGGGAGTGATACAGCTGTTAAATGTTGAAAAGCTGACAGGGACGTCTTTTGTTTCTGAGTATATATTAATTATTTCAGTGCACAAAATTTATTCCATCCTAGATGTATCCTTTTTCTATCTCTATGTCTTGCCAACCCTGAAATGCTACTGTTTGAGCGAGGTATGTGTATTTATTTACTTATTCTAATCTATCTTTAAATTCATGTTTTCTTCCACGTTTTCCATTTATTCGGTTTTTCTATGTCCATTCCTAGTCCATTCATTCAAGTCCTATTCATCCCATTGTTCATTCGAGTCCTAGTTTCTTGCTTTCTTCTTTTAGATCTTCTAACATTGTCTGTAAGTATTCGGGTGTTTTTGAGAAAATAGCTATGTCATCAGCAAATCTTAGATTGGTAAGGTTTTGTCTACTTATGTTGAATCTTAAGTTTATAGTTATCTTTGAGTCTTAAAAATATTTGCTGCAGAATTGAGTTGAATAATTTAAGAGTCTCTGCATTTTTAATATATCACCTTTAGTTCCCAGCTTAATCAGCGCCATGATGTTCTGATAAATATTTTCTATAATACTTATGTATTTATTTAGCACTTCATCCGCCTTCATGCCATACTGAACAGTGCTCTATAGAGTCAAAGGACTTCTTAAAGTCTATGAAAACTATGTTGTTGGTTCTCCTTAGCTTTTTATTTAATTTGTTGGATACGTTGCTGATGATCACTTGTCGAGTAAGAATTTCGGAATCCAGTTCGTTCTGGTGGCTATTGTATTGTTCGAAAGGTGTTTATTCATTTTGCTAAAATCTTTGAGATGGTTTTGTATAAGTTGGTAATGATACTAGTGGACCTGTAGTTATTGATGTTATTGTAACTAATCTATTTATGTATCAGTGAGATTTCTGTTGTTGTCCACTGGGTTGGTATATTCTCTTCTTTTAGAATTTTATAAATAAATAAAAATATATTTAAATAATAATATTACATATTATATTTTAAGTTAATAGTACTTATTAAAGTAAGTTAGTAATATCTGAATATGTGATATTCTTCCACAGCGCAGTTTTGAAAGAAATTTCTGGCACTTACAACTTAACTTTTTTTGAAAGATACATCATGAGTATCTTCCAAAACAGAGTGTAACACGTTACATTTATGTGTTTTTAAATACTACAGGAGAGAGTGCAGTAACGATAACTTAACATGCGGTATATCCTCCTCTTCAATAAAAGAAAGTTATTTTAAAAATACACTTTTTATTTACATTCAATACTTACGATGATCTAAATATTTATTTTAAATAAAAAAAATGAGGTATGAAATTTAGGACAGCCCTAACCCCACCATAGTAGAGCAAATGTGAATAACAAATATATCGAAGGTCACACACGTTGGTTTCGACGTGTTTACGTTACAAGCACCGCTAATAGACGTAGGACAAGATGGTTGGTTCTTTATCGTAAACAACGTAATGAATGATATTCATAATGAATGTTATGATATGAGAGCTATTTCATGTCTCATTTCGTTCAATTTTGTGATTCTAGAAACGAAGATAAAATTGATGTACTATAAGAATGATATTGTGAGATTATAGGATTTAAAATAAATAATGAAATCAAAAATACCATTGAATCTGAAAAACAAAGTTATTGATGGTTTTCTGCTCCCCTACATGACTTACGGTACATAAACTTTTATCTTATATCTTTAAAAGTGCAATTCTTGTATAATCTGAATCTCGGAAACGGCTCCAACGATTCTAATGAAATTTTGTATACAGGTAGTTTCGGAGGCGAGAAATCGATCTAGCTAGGTTTCAATTTTAAAAAATGTAGTTTTATCCGTGATTTAATGAGAAACAGCTACAATAACATTAGAATACAAAGTTAAATTTGGCCACTATATACAAGACTATAACAGCTCAGATGGGACATTGGGTGATCCGGAAAGCAGAAGACCTCGGTTTGAATCGAGATGCCCTATTACTCTTTTTTGTTCAAGTTTTGTACATTTTTAAAAATCCAAGCAAGGCTCGGTCATCCCGATATTATAGTAATTATAGAAGAGTAAAATACGGTAGACCCATCGTGCTATTGAGAGGAGTATTAAGAAATAGAAATTAAGAATATTATAATGGAATTGGAAATACTATCGATTTAATAATCAATAATAAAGAATGTATTTATATTATTTTGAATACCAAATGTTAATTCTAACTATACCCAGCCGTGAAATAAATTTTTACAGATTGTTACGTACAAATGCTCAATATTTTCGTGGTTATTAAAATATTATTAGTTTATATACAACATTACATTACCTTATAATAATAATAATAAGCCATTTATTCAATAACGCCTATTTTACAATCAAATGTTAGTAATTTAAAGTTCTTAATATCAAGTGTTAGTTTTATTTAAAGTGATCAAATTATTATTTTTAAACGACTTCAAGAAAGGAGGTTGTCGTTTTTTTTCTAAAAAGTATAAGAATAATTGCGTATTTTTATGCAATCTAATTAATTAATATAGTTCTAGTTACGATTATTGTAATTTTTGGAGTCGGTGTCATCCATGATAGGTTTGTTACTACAAACATAGTTATAGGTGAGATGTGCTTGAAGCGTGAGGAGGCGAGAGGCGAGAGCGCGTTGCAGCGGAAGGACACCGATTCCAAAAATAACAATAATCGTAACTAGAATTAGATTAATTAATTAGACTGTATAAAAATTCGCAATTATTTTTATACTTATTAGTGCATAATATATCTATTGTTTTGGAATAGTGTTCTATGAAGTTGGTTGTTTTTTTGTTACAATTTTTTTTATTTCATAAATAAATTTGGACCCTATTTTGGGGATAGGCCTCCCCCAACTTTTTCCATTTCTCCCTATCCTGGCCCTGATCGATCCAGTTTCTGTCCACCGCCTTCACGATGTTATCTGCCCATCGCTGCTTTGGTCTTGTTGTTTGTTGTCTTCCCAGTGCTTGTTTCACCAGGTGGTCCTTTCTATTTGGTGGACTCTATTGTCCACCTTCTGTCTGTGTAGCGTTCAATGTGGCCAGCCCAATGCCATTTCAATGTTAGCGCGTGTCTTATGTTAGTATATTTCTATAAGTACTTTGTTTTCGTATTGTAGGTACCCATTATATAAATTATACCGATTGCCGGTATAATATACACAAAATAGTTAGGATATCATCCCCACCATCTGGATGTGTCGGTCCTTCACAGTGCGGTTTTCAAGGAGCTTTCTTCAACGTACTACAAAGCTGTGGAATGAACTTCCTTGTGCGGTGTTTCCAAGACGATACGACATGGGTACCGTCAAAAAAAGCGTGTACACCATCCTTAAAGGCCGGAAACGCTCCAGTGATTCCTCTGGTGTTGCAAGAGAATGTGGGCGGCGGTGATCACTTAACACCAGGTGATCCGTATGCTCGTTTGTCCTCCTTTTCCATAAAAAAATCTTGTGTTCATTGTAATCTTAGTAATAATAATAATCTGAGTCTTAATAAAAAAGAGTAATTTTTTTGGGATCAGAGAAAGAGATTCTAATTGCGCTTGAAGTATTTGACTCGCACACATATAGTAATAGTATTTTCCCAGGTATACGTAATATAGCTGCTTCAATTACGGTTAATTACACCAATTTCATAAGCAAAACCGGTATTATAGCAATATCAATTTAGACACAAATGCAATTTTAATAAGTACTTCAATTAGTTCATATTATCTCATGTAGATGTACGGTACGTTACGGTACGTTGATCTAAAGTAGCATGCAGTAGGGTTCATACGCACTATGCGGTTACCCGCAATGCGGCTAGCCTTGCGGCTGACCGCAAGCACAAATATGTACGTAATATTCATTTCTATGCGCACTGCGATGCGGCTACCCGCAGACCGCTCCAGTCGCTCGGAGGGCTGCGGCCCGAGTGACGGCTACCCGGACGGTTGCTATACGCACTGTGCGGCTCAGTCTGCGGCTGCCCGCCATTGAGTGAGTGTGTGCACGTGGTTACGTCTGGTAAAATGGAATTCGATACCGAAAAATTTATCATCGAAATCCAGAGTCGGCCAGCAATTTGGAACACCAAATTACCAGAGTATTCTGATAGAATATTAAAACAAAGAGCATGGGAAGAGTTAGTGCATATTTATCACGGTACGGAATTGACAAAGGAGGAAAAACAAAAACTAGGTAATTATCAAAATTTTATTTAAATGTAATTATCCTGCCATTCTACCCTCCCTTCATGCATAAAATATTCTCGATATCCGAAAGCAGTTGTGGATTACTTAATGAGTCTCTAAAAGAATATCCGTCTCTGTCTCTTACAAAGTTGTGTAAAATGCAAGATTTAATAATATCACTAACTAAATCGATGTGAACATTAATTGGTCTGTGAAAAATGCGCCACTTATTCGCAAGTATGCCAAAAGTACATTCAATGTTACGTCTAGCCACACACAGTCTATAATTGAATGTTCTTTTTGTAATATTTAAATTATTTCTCGGATAAGGGCACATCATGCTCGTACTTAAAGCAAATGCCTCGTCTCCTACAAAAACGAAGGGAAAACAAGTTGCATTGTTTCCTGAAATAGGTGCTGGTTCAGGAATGTTCAAGCGGTTCTCTTGAATTTTTTTTATAAAAGTTTGAGTTTTGAAATATTGCTGAGTCACCGAATCTTCCATATGCTCCAACATCAATCATCACAAATTTGTAGCTGCTGTCACAAATTGCTAGCAATACCAAAGAAAAATATCCTTTATAATTGAAGCACATTGATCCACTATTGTTAGGTGCTATAATTCTAATATGTTTTCCGTCACAAGCACCTATACAGTTCGGAAAATGTGCTCTAGTAGAGAAACCATTTGCAATTTGAAGCCACATATCTTTGGTTGGTTGTGGTAGGCATATATTTTTTAAGCAAAACCATATAGCTGCACATACTTCTCGAACTATTTCGGCGATAGTACTAATTCCAATCTTAAACATATAATGCAATTCTGCGAATGAACAGCCTGACGCCAAATATCTGAAACAATGTTTCTTTTTAGGTTTGAGTATTCAAAAAAAATTGAGAAATATTCGCGACTGTTTTGTGAAGGCCCATAAAGCGAAAGAGACTAAGAGCGGATCAGCGGCAAAAAAAAGACTTCATATGTTTTCTACGATAGTTTGTTATTTTTAAAAGATACTGTAACTGTCAATAGCACAACGGGCAATGTAACTACAGAAAATGAAGATGGTAACACAGCTATGCAAAATGAAGAAACACTTCCATCAAATACTTCATGGGCACCAAAGAGAAGCAAGAAAAATAATAGTGATGATCTTATCGGTAGAGAGTTAGTCGGGGCCTTGAATAGAAATTTAGAAAGAAAGAGTGTTGAAGATAACGAGGATCGCCTGTTTTTCTTGTCTCTAGTAAAAGAATTTAAAAAAATTCCAGAACATATGCAAATGCAAAGTAAATTAGATATTTTAAAGGTAATTAAAGATGCGCAAATTTTCAATTATTCGAACATTGATTATCGAAGACCTAATTCTTACCGGGGATATCAAACGTCACATTATTCTGGTAAAAGTCCCTATTCTCACCGTACAAACTTCTCGGAGGTTGGACGAGGGAATACCCATCATGGATATCAAACGGCACAGTATTCAGGAAGTAATGTCTACATGCAGCCTGTGCAGTCTTCGGAGTTTGGACGAGACACGTCTCAAGAAATCGTGAGGAGTCCGATGAATGCACAATCGCCAATTTCAACTCAAAGCGAAAAATCTCAGGATAGTGATTATCTGGAACTGTTTAATTCCATCACTGACGATGATGCTTAAAATGTGTACTTACCTTCATTATTTGAATAAAAATTGAATTATAAATATGTATTTTACTTACCGTAGCACTATTATTAACTTTGCTTCCGGTTTAATACTATTGCGAAATTGTGTGTCTTGCTTCGTTATAAATGTTTTTAGAATGTTCAATAATTCTTCAAACGTTTTTATGCTCATTCTAGTAAATCCGAAAAACTTATCTTCATATTGTTTTAGTTCTTCGAAAAATATTGCAAAATGCTTGCTCTCATCCCGTGTTTGCAAATAAGGATGCACCCAGTACTTCTTTCTTTGTTTTTTCTTCTTTACGTAACGTGTGTAAATGTAGTAAATAGCTGCAACTTCGTCCGCGTCCATCTTTGAAATGGATCGACATGACCGCAAATCGCAACTTCAACTTCTTCAACCGCACGTTGCGGTTGCGAATGCGGCTGCCCGCGATCCGGCTGGCCGCATTCGCAACCGCATCCTGCGGTCAGCCGGACGGCTAGCCGCATTGCGGGTAACCGCATAGTGCGTATGAACCCTAATTATATCATTATTAATAAATCAAGCAATAGGTACATGGGAAATTGGATCTTAAGAGGATGCATTAGCAGTTAATTTTCACAAATCCACACAAACGTTCTCGTTTGTTTTCTCCTTCGTTTAAAATCTGAGTCAATACTTTTTTTTAATAAATTCAATATAATCATTAACAGTGTCTCTCTCTCTTTGCTTTTTTGCGGATCTAACGATGCGGCCAACGCGATAAAGCCGTGCTGGTCGGATGTCTAGCTTATAAACCACCCAGCGCTTTTAAACAAGCATTCATTAAAATGCAACGTAAATTTCTTTAATATTGTTCGTAAATATAAGCAATTGTCAAATCTCATTTCTTGATAGATGCGACTAAAAACATAAATTAAGGACTGGTCTCCGCTGCGCTACAACTAGATACTTCACTACCTAAGAATAACTGTTTTATTGTGGCTACTATTAGATGCTTGTGTGCGTGGCATCTTGACACTCAATGGTATCTTTCAAATGTTTGTAAAATACACTTCGTGTTATTTTACTTTGACATTATTAAAAAGTTTGACAGAAAATGACATAGTATTAGTTCCCGCACTTTACGACTAAGCCTTCGCTATCTAGTTGGAGCGCAACGAAGACCAATAATTAATCCAAGCTACAAACATTTCGAATTCTTACAGCAATATTTTTGTTGCAGGCCCAAAATGGTGTGACCCGGTGGGAGTAAAAGGAGACAAAATGAAGAACCTTCTAGTCATTATTGTATTTATTTTAGTAAAAACAATTATGGGTAATATTAACAAGATAGATATAGATAGTGATCTTTTTGTAGAAGATAATACTAATAGTGTAAAAGAAGACAAAGAAAGAGATAAAACAGAGTCTGAAGATGAAATCAAATTAAACAACACAGAAGATTGTGTTGGTGCTGCAGAATTTTGTAATATGACCAAAGAAGAATATGTGATAATGTTGAAGCAATATATTTATCCACAAACGTATGAGTGGATATTAATAGGCACGCACACAGCCGTTTTTCTTGTTGGATTGGTTGGAAATTCTCTAGTGTGTGTTGCTGTGTATAGAAATCATTCAATGCGTACAGTGACAAATTATTTTCTCGTGAATTTGGCAATTGCAGACTTTATGGTGTTGCTATTTTGTTTGCCCGCTACGGTGCTTTGGGATGTGACCGAAACCTGGTTCCTTGGAGATATTTTATGCAAAATGCTGCTGTATTTTCAGGTATGTACATATAAGGTAGACTGTTTTTTTATGGAAAATAAGGGACGAGACGAGTAGGACGTTCTGCTAATGGTAATTGATACGCTATGCCCATTAAAATTCAGTGCTGCTCAAGATTCTTGAAAAACCTAAAAATTCTGAGCGGGACTACAATTGCGCTCGTCACCTTCAGACATAAGATGTTAAATTTGCCCATTAATTTCACTAGCTACGGCGCCCTTCAGACTGAAACAGAATAATGCTTACACATTACTGCATCATGGCAGAAAGAGGCACCGTTATGGGTACCACACCCATAATCTAGCCGGCATCCTGCGCAAAGGAGCCAAAGGAGGAGTTTTAACTTGTAATATTAAGTTATGTACTTTAAATATCTACTGTCCGTTTTAATATATTTTGTTGTTGTTTTAAAATCAATACGAAAACACAGAAGTTTGGAAAATTTTAAAACTATAGATTTTATTCTGCAATAAAGTTACACTAAAAAAATAACTGTAATTTATGTCAGAATCAAATGGAAATTGCAGTATGGCATGTTGAATTTTATTATGACATAAAATAAAGAGCTTGGCTTTTATAGCTGACTTTTCATGAGCAGTTGAAATTTATGTATTGTATAATGTCAGTGTTGCTCAATGAACAGGAAAAAATATGAATGGAGAGTATTATTTGCATTTTGTTCGGAAGCGAACAACGACAATATGACGACTATGACAAATACTATGTTTGACTCATTTCATCTGCAGTCCCCCTGAAAACGAAGAGCAGCTAGTGAAATTACTGGGCAAACGAGACTAAACATCTTATGTCTCAAGGAGACTAGCGCAATTGTAGTGCCGGTCAGAATTTTTGGGTTTTCAATAATCCTGAGCGGCACTGCATTGTATTGGGCAGTTGTATCTGCTGAAGCTCCTGCTCGTCTCGTACCTTATTATCATAAAAAAAAAGTAGGTACGCGTTGTGTGGAGGTTGAATTCAGCGGCTGGTATAAAACTAAACAGCTCTTCATAACACTCGCTGTTATAAATGCCATAGAACACTTATAATAAAGCGACGTCTCTACGCAATGCGAAGTGATGTAGCCGTTCTCAGAGCGCTGGATCTCCATATGTGGCCGAACCTGTTCGTTGTAGAGCGTTAGAATGACTTGTAGTATTGCCGTGCTCAGTTTAGTCCCAGTTTCATTGATGCCAATCTGACTTTGCCTTCCTGTATATTTCAATTAAAATGAGATTCAATCTCAAATTTGAATATTGTTCGTGCAGCAGCATTACTTTAATTGATTCCGATATTGGAACGAATGTTCGCTCACCTTTGTGCCTTTGCACGGTCTGTAAATTTTCAAAAATCTTTTTTGCACATTTTGTGGTTTTTATGTTATCACGTGACAATTGAAACATTTTTTCACAAAAGAATATATTAATATCAGCATAGTAATTGAAAGAAAAAAGAAAAAAATCATATAATAATTATGTTATGCTTTACTTATTCATAAAATAAAAATACAATGTCATAAAAAAATCTTTGTCAGATGTGGGTTAGTTTTTCCTCTTTTAAACCAGAACTTACATCTGACGAAATCTTACGCCTTAGACAAGTCTGTCTATTACTTGAAAACAATAGTTGAAATTATTGTTTGTACTCACAACAATCTGAAACTGAGCCATGTAAAACTCAATCGGCTGAGGTTATCAGATTCAAAACTCAGAACTCGGTATACTAATAGTTATTTATGCAACTGTTGTGTAACAAGGGGTGTTAAAACACGAATGTGGTTTATATAATAGCATCACATCAGTGTTTTAATAGCTAATTATCAACAGTTCCATACAAGACTTTATCTACACCCATAATATGAATCCTCTATAAAAGATTCTGAAACAGTTAGCTTACTAATAACATTAAAAAAGACGGTCCCAGTAACCTATTACATCATCAAAAAGAGTGTTGTAATGAAAAAGAATGATGTAATATTGTACCGATCATTACAACACTCGTTTGGATAGAGGATTTAAAGCATGGGTGTAGATAAAATACAAAACAGAATACAAGGAAAGTGTCTTGCAACATTTCTTCACTCTCAGAGCGCTTGTTTGCGTTGTAAAGGTTACATAATTGACTTTCTTAATGATACCACAGATTGGGAATGGATCAACAGACATCATAGATTAGGGGAAGCCTTTGTCCAGCAGTGTACTTCTTATGGCTGATGATAATGATGATTTTAGATTATAAGGATATTTTGATGCAATAAAAGGAAACCCGCTGAGTTACTTGTACCCAATTCTGCTCAGGTCTGACGTATTCTTTTGAAGTTATAAATTCTTTAGCATCGATGTGATTTAAAAGTCGATCAAACGAAAAAGCGCGACAGTCAAAAGAGACAGACACGTAAATTCATAAGATTTATACGTGGGGGAAGATGAGATAGAAAGCATTATACAGTGTTTTGGTACCAGGCTATCATAATTTAAGAAGAGATTGTCTTACGTATGACGCGAGTATACCTTAATATATTCTGACGTCATGCGCTCAACGTATAACTACATAGATATAGTAGCGTTGATAGTAATGTTTTTCATAGCGGTTGAAATCATGTACCAGGACTTCATATGCAGTTTAGAGGTTCATGCACAATGCAGGTTTCACTTCTGACATGTGTACTTTGTCAGTACGCACTGTTTTATACCGAATGGGTGGTAGTTTTTACGTTCAATATGTAAAATTAAATCCAATTTTGAATCAAAATATTTGAATTTGAATTTAAATGTAAGTCTCATCAGTCGAGTAACTTTACTAGCTACGGTGCTGAAACACTTAAAGCGCTGTCACACTTCTAATTGACGTCATATAAGGGCCGTCAGTATCTAGATGGCATTCTGTGCATTAAAGCTCGCTAATGGTATGAAAGGTTGCTAAAATTTTAAGAGTAAATTTCCTTAATAGCATTTTGATTTTTTTTTGATTTTTTTTGTTATAGTCGCTAAACTATCTTGAAATTTGTGATCTTAATTATCAGTTTAAGTTCTCCAAATGACAGTTTCAATGTACAAATGCTTGATTTGTTGTTGTTGAAAACCAATAACTTTATGTATATCCCTATCCCTACTTATATTATAAATGTGAATGTATGTTTGTTTGTTACGCTTTCACGCCTAAGCCACTCAACTGATTTCAATAAAATTTAATACAGAGAAAGAATATAGCCTTGAAAAGCACATAGGCTACCTTTTGTTGCGAAAAAAGGCCTGGAGGGGTTGAAATAGGGGATGAAAGTTTGTATGGAAGTTCGTCAGTATCAAAGATGACTCCATAAAACTTGGTTTTTTTTGTTACTTGATAAGAAGTAATTTAATATTAAGTCTAGCGTTTTTAAAATTTTGACCTATGAAGGAATGAAATAAGGGATGAAAATTCGAATGTATGGATGTCCAAACAACGTGACACTTTCACGCCTAACTCAATTTCGAATTCGATTTTGATTATATTTGGTACAAAGATAGATTAGACCTTGGGAAAGGACATTAGCTACCATTTTTTGGCAAAAAAAGGCATGACGAATGAAATAAGGGATAAAGTTTGCATCGGAATTCGTCATTTTCGGAGATAAGACCATGAAACTTTACTTATAAAAAAAACATATTTAGGCACTTAATAAGAAGTAATTTATAAACATTGAAGATTATCTCTTACAATGGGACTTACCTCAGATTATACCTTATCAAACGAAACAAAAATCAAATCTGTCCATAGACATACGAAAAACACAGACGAATGAAGCAGCTTTCGATTGATTGACAATTTGATTTCTTTCTAGTTGTTTGTAAACACTTCTTTCGTTCTTGCCACACACAGCCACATTGTGGAATCAATAATCAGCTGCTATTTTCCCGAACCGATACGACGTGGGGACTTCAAGAAAAGAGCATAAAGGCTGGCAACGCATATCTTGACACCTGTTGTTGTGGATGTCCATGGGTTGCCTAACCACTCCCATCCCGTGAGCCTAGAGCCCGTTTGCCTTTTTGTTATGAAAATATGGGACGTGACGAGCAAGACGTTCAGCTGACAGTAATTGATACGCCATGCCCATTACAATGCAGTGCCGCTCAGGATTCTTAAAAGATCCATAAATTCTGGGCGGCACTACAATTGCACTCGTCACCTTGAGACATAAGTTGTCATGTCTCATTTGCCCAGTAATTTCACTAGCCACGGCGCCGTTCAGACCGAAACACAGTAATGCTTACACATGCTGCTTCACGGCAGATATTGGCGCCGTTGTGGTTGGTACCCATATATCCGGCATCCTGTCCAAAGGAGCATCCTACTGGTAGAAATCCCACTGCCTCCTTATATAAAAAAAATATACAATTACCTCAACTTAAAGAAAAGCTGCTGAAATAATTCAAAATAACTACTTAAAACAATCTCGTTTCATGAATAGATGGATTAACTAGAAATTCATTTCCATAATTAATAATTCCATTCTAAATACTACATATATTGATCTACCAAGGCACGCGTGATTTCCATTTGAAACCATGTTAGCATAATACTTGTCTGTTCTCACACACATGCGGTAACTTAATATTCCATGTTTTTTAAGCGTCCCTATTTCAAAGCTTTGAGCTGCGCATATCGTGAAGTGTGAAGTGCCCGTTTAAATCAATTGTATTGTTATAAAATCCTATGGATTTCTTTTGTTATTTAGGAGTCATTAACTCGTGATTTCGAAACAAAACAAATTTCGAGTGTTGGTTTTAACTAGTATTAAAATTGTTCTATTATTGTTTTGGATTATTTTGTGATTGGGTATACATTAATTATTTCCGCTGTATTTTAAATTATTTGATGACAATCAACTGTTGGCAGATTCAAAAATGATTTTTATTTATTTATTGTACCTACCATATTAGGCTTCACTTTAAATTTTGATACAAAGCTACATACGCCTGTCTCTTATAGACATCGAGAGTTGATGGGAGTTCTGACCTTTCCAGAGGAGATCTGACTGCAGCTGGTTCATTTTTGAATACCAGAGGCAACCTCGATAATAGTGATAGCGTGATAATGTTGAGCAAGTGCTCCCAACGATCACTGCAAATTGTAGTAACCCAAGCATTCTTCTACCACGCTGCAGATAGCGGACGTGACATCTGTTCCCGAAGGTCGCTTAACTATAGTAAGCCCTGGAAGCCCAAGGCGATATCCTTATATATATATGCCTTGCGCGCAAATAGAAGCGTTAGGTCATGGTGTTAAACTACTTCACAACATCAAACACACAAACAAATCAATATCTCTTTATTCATGTAGGACACGGAAATGACATTTATAAATGTCAAAAAATTACTATTCTTATTGAATTTATAGACACTTCGTAAAGGGCTGGGCATTAGCTTAGGGCATGCCTCACGTCCGCCGTATACTGCGCTGTGACGCCCTTGATGGACGAAAAAAGGCATAGTTAGGACATAGTAATGAAATTAGTTATTTCACTACCTAGGACATCCTTTAAACTGAAATACAATAACGTTTACACATTATTGCTTTATCGTGCAAAGAAGCCACCTCGTGGTGAGAAACCTATTTATGATATAGTTAGTCAGTTCTCATATCGGCGTAACAATACTAGCAATACAGTTATATAAGTATCAATTTCGCTCAGTTCGAGCATGATGAAATCCACACGATCGTAGTAATTTCTGAAACGATACATCGCTTTGTCAGAAAATGAAATACATTTTCTCTACAATGGATAAAAGTACTCGCGTTACACGTATTTCACAATTCAGTATAAAATCTAGCGAAAGAATCATAGCTTTATGTTTCGATGTACTTTTATGAAGTCGAAGTATGATTATTGCTAGAAGTCCAGATAAACAGTTGAGTATCTTGATCTGTTATTAAGATGATGTTTAACTACTTTAAATATCTTTAAGTTGATAATGATAAGCACATACGGTATTCGTTGTTACTTGGTTTTATGTATAGAACATTATTGGGTTTGATAGTTGATTTATTGATGTCATAAGGCACGGACGAGTAAAAAAGAAGGACTCCGCGCCGTGATATTAGCAAGTGAAGCACCGTTATGCTAGTGTGTGTGCAGCTACGGGGGATACTAGTTACATAATTTTTTCTCCCTTAAATAATCATATATGGCCACAAATACGTTTATAGTATTGTTTTTACACGGTTTCACAACACACGACGGCATTTTTAAGATATTTTATTGAAATGCAAACTGATCGGTCACAGACGATGACAATAATTCTCATAATCTCTCTTCTCGCCTATCGGCCGGTAGTAGTGTAAGTGTGTGCGTGGGGCTATGTATTTACACGTTAATCATCTTGTTTTGGTTGTAACTTTTTTTTACTAATCCGTGGTCATAAGGATATATTTTATTTTGTTTTAAAGGTCAAAGTTATTACTTACCTATTATTTATTCAAACCTATTGTTATTTTAGTTATAAGATAAAATTTGCCGATTACTTACCGATGTTATGATATTATGATTTAATGTTATGTTTCTATTATTTTCCTTAAATTGATAAGTGTATTAGTTACTAAGAGATATATTTTAATCCAATATTTATGGTAGCAATAGACTTGGGGGATTATAAATATATAAATATTTAATTCAAGTCTGTGTCTCGGTGTCTAGAGAATACCATCGTTGAGAAGTAAAATTCCCAACATAATGCTGACTAGACACCATTTTGGTTCTGTAATGTCCATAATATTGTTATTATTAATAAGATTTCTGTAGTTTTGAACCTCATAAACCTTTTAATTATTATTATTATTAATTGTTAATAAGTGTGTGTTTGTGTTATAAAATTGAGCTTGAGCGTTTGATGTAGTATTTTTGTTGCATCACTTTACAAATATTGTAATTGAAATGATTTGTAAAAAAATGAAGGTGTAAATGTTGATTAAAAAGCTATCCATAATTAAAAAAGAAATCGAAATAAGAAATCCATAATTATCCAAATACTATAAGCCTTTCTTGAGTGCTAATCGCGGTATTCATTCAATCAAGTAAGGAGGTATTTTCAGGAGATATTGACTCGATTCTGAAACGAGACTCAGTCTCGAAACACTTAGGAGAATTAACACTCAAGAAAGGCTTATAACGTTTCAATAATCCTCAATGGTTATGTCGGGTCCTCCGCAGTGCGGTTTTCAAGGAACTTTCTACCACGCACTACCAAACTTTAAAACGAACCGCCTTGTGCACTATTTTTTTTTTTTATGAAAATAAGGGACGAGTCGAACAGGACGTTCAGCTGATGGTAATTGATACGCCCTGCTCATTACAATGCAGTGCCGATCAATTTTTTTTGAAAAACCCAAGAATTCTGAGCGGCAATACAATTACGATTGTCACCTTGAGACATAAGATGTTAAGTCTCATTTGCCCAGTAATTTCACTAGCTACGGCGCCCTTGAGACTGAAATACAATAATGCTTACACATTACTGCTTCATGAGAGAAATAGGCGCCGTTGTGGTACCCATAATCTAGCCGCTGTCCTGTGCAAAGAAGCCACTGGTAAGGATAATACGAGATACCTTCAAACAATGTGCGTAATGCGTACACGGGGGCGATGATCTCTCTCTCTTGTTTGTCTTATTCTTCAAAACTAATTACTTTTATTTTGTCCACAGTCAGTCTCCGTGACAGTGTCAGTTCTCACCCTCACCTTCATTTCCCTCGATCGCTGGTACGCCATCTGCTTCCCGCTGAAGTTCAAGTCTACCATCAACAGAGCCAAGACTGCGATACTTATCATATGGACAGTATCATTAACTTTTAGTAAGTATTCTAGTACATATGTTATCTGTAATCTATTAATATTTTATCTGTGTCTAACGGCCATTTTCAATAACCTATTTATCCTTACTTTAACTTACTAGAGGTAGACAAATTTATCCTTTTACGCTTACCTACATTTCTATAACCTATCGACATAAAGCATTGGACTATAATTGGCCGTAATTTCAGAAAAACGTTCCAAACCACAATCATGTCGAAATTAAGCTAAGAACACAAAACTGGTCATGTGATTCATATTAAAGGACTGACAAAAAATGGCAGTCCTACTGTTACTTTTTACATAATATCATGACTTAGTAGCCCAACCTACATGTATGAAATACACTAATATTTATTAAACATTTTTCCTCAAAATGTGATGCTTGTGGCTTGGAACGTTTTTTAGGAACTACGTCCAAATATATTGGACATAACTATGGATAAATAAGATATTGTTATTAAACAGTGATAGCAATATATCCGTAACTAGAGATACGTTATTGTAAACGGTCGACTCAGCAACAATCCCTTCACTGATTTGTAGAGAATATGTAAAATCGATTTAAGGAAGTAGTCACGCGCGATATTGATATACAAATCCGGATGCTTCTTGAACCTCAGTTGAGTAGGCATCATTAAGGAAACGTTGTTATAGGGAATAATCAAGAATTTGTGTATTATTATCATAATATTGCACAGCCTTATCATTATTATAGTTTCTTAAACTGTAATAGGTTTTTTTGGCACAATTTACTTTTAACGTAATGTCTAACGGCTGTTCCCAATATACTATCTATAGATTGATATGAATTACTACCTTCTACTGTCAGTAATTAGCTGTCAATAATCTGAAGCAGTCCCAATACACCCGATTAGTCATTCTTATCGCCTTATATTGGGACGCGTGAATTGCAATTTCCATACAAACTTCTATCGCTGGTAAGCTATACGTCGTCCCATTGACAGACAGCATGTACGGATAAGGTGAGTTACCGTCGATAAGTTTATTGAGACAGAAAAGTCAACGATAGTTACGATTTTTATCTCAAGTAAGAGATAGACTGAATATTGGGAACGGCCGTTAATTTATCAATTTACAAATTTTGTATTTTTGACTTTAATTGCATTATTTACTTTTTTTTATGGAAAAGGAGGACAAACAAGGGTACGGGTCACCTGTTGTTAAGTGATCACCACACCCACATTCACATGTAATACCAGAGGAATCACTGGAGCGTTGCCGGCCTTTAAGGAAGGTTAACGCGCTTTATTATTTACGAAGCCTTGTTTTGAGCACTTCAAGTTTTTTAAAGTGAAACTTTTATTATATCGTCTCAAACTTTTTCGTCTGTGTGTTGCATGTCGCGTGACGGTCGAGCGGCGCCTATAGTTCGCAGCAGCTGACTGTGTAGTGTATAGACTATTACTCATTTGTGCCAGTACTCCACGCTATTTTGTTTGTTTTTGTCAGTGTTTAATGTTAATGTTGTTATTTATTAAAGTGAAACTTTTATTTGCTTTTGGTAAACAACGACACAGCTAGTGAGTCCAAAAAACTGATCAACGAGGAAACAGCAAAGAAAAGTATTTAATAAGTTAGTTTCACTTTTACCATGGTTTCATAAAACCACACTGTTATTTTTTTTTTAATAAAGTTATATTTATTTCTTAAATTTATAGGGCCTTAAATTAAATTTATAAGCTTACCGGTTCTGCATCTGTATGCAGCTCCATTCCGTTTTTAATTAATATTCAACGTGCCTCCTACTATGCGGTAGGCATTGAAATGATTACTACTTTTAATTCATTTTCATTTAATGAAATGACGTATATTTTTCACAGGGACCTATATTTAAATTCGATGGTCTTTTTTTATGGAATAGGAGGACAAACGAGCGTTCGGGTCACCTGTTGTTAAGTGATCACCGCCGCCCACATTCTCTTGCAACACCAGAGGAATTACAAGAGCGTTGCCGGCCTTTAAGGAAGATGTACGCGCTTTTTTTTGAAGGTACCCATGTCGTATCGTCCCGGAAACACCGCACAAGGAAGCTCATTCCACAGCTTCGTAGTACGAGGAAGAAAGCGCCTTGAAAACCGCACTGTGGAGGACCACCACACATCCAGATGATGGGGATGATATCCTAACTTGTGGCGTGTCGTGCGAAGGTTTGGTCTGGTCTGACTCTTTGTATTACTTGCTATTAATACGAAGTACGCTATAAATATAAGTATAGTTAAGGCTATAAGACGGCACATCGCGACAATATGTCTCTTACTTATCTACTGAATTTAGCGCGACATGTGAAATTTCATTATTTTCGACTATTACTACTTTCATAGATCATATCATTTCGAACCATTTTATAAATTGTGATTTGTTACACTTACAAATTAATAAAGAAATCGGTACTATATTCACATGGACTTTTTTTAAAAGGTCACGAAGACATGTTTACACGTGGCCGTTGGTAATTTGTATATAAACGCATCAACAACCACTCATGCGAACTCGCTCTCTAATAAAGTTGGCAATGAGGGCTATTTTAATTCTATAATAAAATCCAAATACGATCTACGATTACATAAAGTGTGATTTTTAGTCAGTCAATAAGAACATTTGCTTCATGAGTTTCTCATCATATATAGAAACTCAACATAACCAAATTGAATGAACAAACAAACTATGGTCCCTTCACCATTGTTACGTATCTCTTCCGGGGGTAATACGTCACAACAGCCGACCAGTCACAGCGCGTTATTTCATGTGACGAGGGTATAAAAGAGCGGTTTCTGGCTCATTTAACTCAGTCTCGTACCAGAGTTTGGCGAGTAATTATCTCCTTAGGATGCCTCGTGTAGAGACGAAACATGGGTCGAATTGTTTAAAGACAAATGTTGGCGGAATTAACACTAAAGGTAACTCAAAACATTTGGATAATAATCAAATGCCCGCACTCTGAACAACATTACTCAGTTATGCGTTGAAGTCTCCCATGATAACGTTGAAGTGGGTCTTAGAAGTGTAGATGGCTGTTAGGATGTTCTCATACATGACCTCACCTTTTTCTCGGATTGCGTCGAAGTCGGGGCGGAAACCTGAATGACCTTCAACGAATACCGTTCAGTAATTCTGAGTATTGGTGTGCTACCCTAATGGCACACTCCCCACCTTAGTAACATAGCAGACGAGAGACTTATGGACGAGAAACCCGACACCACCCTAGGACAATAGGTTGCCCAGATAGCCCCACGACATTAGATCACGGTCCGTAGTGTTTTGAGGTTATGTATTGCCAGGACGAATGGTCTTCGTATGAGGTAAATCGCCTTGCCAATCCCGAGATGCTTAGTACCCCCAGTTCCGTCGCTTATGTGGCTGCTACCATGGCCGCCACTAGTGCGGCTGCCGGGGACTGAGAGCCAGGGCCTTGTTGTGTCAGTAATGTTGCTTTTTGTAGTGTTTTGCCTTGGTGTGGTGATTACCACGCTTAGCAGGTGTTTTAGTAATCGCAATTGATGGTGATGCTCTTTCAGAAAGATGCTGCCCATCTTCCGTTCTTTGTGTTCCTTAGTCGCCTTTTTACGACCCCCACGGGAGGAGATTGGGTGGGGCTATTAGGGTACGACACCACACGCACCGAAACTACCACATAATAAGATTATGACCCAGAACATCACATCTAAGTTATGAAAATGTCATCATCGAAAGTAATATGATAGTTACACGTTAAATTGTAGGGATGGCTTTATTAATATATAACCAGTGGGAGAAACCTTTGCACAGGATGCCGACTTGATTATGGGTACCACAACGGTGCCTATTTCTGCCGTGAAGTAGGAATGTGTTAGCATTATTATGTATCAGTCAGAAGGGCGCCGTAGCTAGTAAAATTACTGGGCAAATGAGACTTAATATCTTCTGATCTGAATATCCTCAAGGAGCTTAATTGTAGTGCCACTCGGAATTTTTGGGTTTTCCTCATGAGCAGCACTGCATTGTAATGGGCAGCGCGTATCAATTACCATCAGCTGAACATCCTGCTCGTCCCGTCCTAAAAAAGGGATATGAGCTCGTCCTAACAAATATTTCTTTTAAATATATTAATAACAGGCTGAACAAAAAGGAAGTATTTAAAATAAGCCAGTACCGACACTGCTGCCATATCTTTTTCTTTATCTGTTCAGTTTCTCTCTTATCAAAAAATATAAGTAATTCTGTATCATTTTATTATTGAAGGTCGGCGGAAAGTTATTAGCAAAAACCTAATTTCAGTAGCTTACAAATGATTTCATTAAATATAACATGGCATTCTCAAAAATATAAACACTTTTTGAAGGATATTGTCAGATAAATAACATTAATTAAACAGACAAGTCCGTCCTCGAAGATTTTGTTATACTAATTATCGAAAACATTAATTACAATGGGTATTAACAGTAAGTCGCTCATTAATGATACTTATTATAAGGTGTTTCTAAAATGCTCAGCGTTAAATAATACTCACAAAGGCCTTTTCTTCGATTCCATAAAATCTTATCACATATATAGATCCAGATTTTACACACACACACCTTAACCTTATTATTTTTTTTAACGTTCTTTTTTAAATGCATTAAAATAGGCTAAATAAAATTGTGTCTTTAAATAACTTTGCATGCACATTGTTTTTTGAAAAATTGCACTAGATATAGATAAGGAAGAAATAAAAGGTTAATTTAATTTAAAAAATGGCGTGCGTACAATGTACACATGTCAGAAGTGAAACTTCTTTGGAAAACTAATTTTTGAATCTCGTTTATATTAATTATCCTAATTTGTTCTCTAAACCAAATGTTTTTTGTCAATATTACAAATTATTAGATTTTCTACTTATTCGCAGGCTCCACGATACAACGGTAGTAGGGAAGATGTTCTAATTTTTCGCGGCCGCGTGCTAAACCTGCACGATACAAAGCTAGTGGGGAAGATGTTCTACTTACTCGCATCCACGCGCTTAACCTGCATGATACAGCGTTAGTGGTGAAGTTGTTCAACTTACTAGCGGTGCCATGTGCTTCATGCTACGGTCGCCCTCTCTCACTCTGTCTTGATCGGTCTCAATCGCCTTCTCCCACTTCTGCACATCTTCGTGACGCTAATACTATTATTATTGCGTTTCATTCGTAAAAAAATTATCCTCATGCGCCTAAAGAAGTTTCACTTCAATAAAACATCTTATTCTTCCAAGAAAGAATTAACTACATGGCTACTTAAACACGATTATGATGAAACAGAAAATCTTTTAGCCCCGATGTTACTATAATACAAATAAATAGATATACATATAGATTCATATAATATTACTTATAACTGAAAAGACAAGAAGAACTGAAAAGAAGAATGACACTCTCTTGGAAGCATTCATAATCATACACCAACGTATACACACACAAACATATTTTATATTAAGCCTCAATAATATAGACAATAAAATGTAGTTATATAATTATAGTTAAGAGTGGGGGGGAGGGGGGTTGGGGGCAGGAGACTTACAGCAAAGGTTCTACCTAGCTCCTGTCTCCCAACTGTAGTTTAAAGTTTTAAGAATACGTAAATTGCTGTACTATTGTAACTAGACTACTAGGATGAATATACGTACTTGATTTGATTTGATATGAGTTACATCTTAGATTGAGGATTGGTCTGCACTGCGCTTTCTTTCTAACAGTCACATTGGACATCACCAAATGTTCATAAATTTTTTAGGACCATGTTCCTCGGTCATTCTAATATCTTCAACAATCTCCCCTGCTTGATTTATGGATCGTCAAGGATTATTAACTCCACTGGGGCTCCCGGCCGTGACTAACGAAAATTTTAAATTTATAAGGACATGATTACCCAAATACTTTTAGCATGCGATCCCATATCTGATTTGGGGTATGTCCTTCTTTTATTAGAAATTTCATTACGGCGCCATTATCAATTTTCATCACTGCAAATTTCTACCATACGCTCATACTATCTATTATCTACATGACGATGAAAACAAAGACGTGAGAAGTTATAATTCTTTTGGCGCGTCAGGGAAAATTACCAGAGTGAATTTTACGATGCGAGCGCACAGCGTCACGCAAATTCGAAACCCTGGCGTTAGCTGGTCAACTAGACCATTTGTATCATAGCTTCAGTTACCAAGCTTCTTGTAACTCGAATATCTACTGCACTATATGCTCATAAGCACATTGAGGAATTTTCTAGAAACTGTGACATTCATAATGTTAACACGAGGAACAAACATAAACTTGTTATGCCTACTACACGGTTGGGTCGAGTTAGTAAGTATTTTGTTGGGCGATGTATATGCGTCCACAATGATCCCGAAAAATGTACAAAACAGATGTGTTACGAAATTTACAAAGAATTGTTAAAAAACCTTTGTGTGGGAAAGGTTACTATAGCATAAACGATTTTCTAAATGACACCACGGACTGCGAATAAACCGAACACCCTCAGGCTCTTTAATTATAAATGTACTGTATTGTACGATATCACATTGTAATCCATAATTTTATATTTAAAAAAAAGCCCACTGAGTTTCTTGCGCCCATTCTTCTCAGGTCTGAGGCAGTCTCTTTTGAATGGGTGGTAGTTTTTGACATTGAATAAGTGATTTAGAATCCTATTTTGAATAAAAATATTTGAACTTGAATTTGATCAACTATTCGACGAGAGTTAAATAAATTTCAATTTATATAAAAGATTTAAAAAAAAACTCTTTAATTGTATAAAAGTAGTTTAATGATATTTGATAACACGTTCTTTGTCTAAATTATGCGCTACAATAATATTTTCATTGGTTGTATTTAATAATTTCTTTGTTACAATATTAATTTTTTTCTGCAAACGTAAAATAGAACGAGGAATAATTATTTTAAGGATTTTTGTTTTATTACGCCAAAGAAAAATAACTTCTTGTGTGTGTAGGTACATAAATAAACACAAATTTTTTTTGTGAGAGAAGTTTAAATTTTAACTTCTATATATAATTGAAAAATTGAAACAAACCATAGTTACTTAATAGTTTTAAGTTATCACTTTATCGCTATTACCTATGACCGTATGTTTTATGAGCTTGCTAGTTAAATTTATTTAATTGAAATTTAGGTTGACAGTTAACCACTATTTTGAGCAATGCACGTACACTAACATAAAATGACATATAAATCGCGAGTGTAAAACGCATCTCCCACACACTAAAGCAATAAAGCTGGCCTGTTTTCATCGGTCGTCAAGCAGAAAGAGGCTCTATCTAGACAATTTTTTTATAACAGTAAGGGCAGACAGTAGGACATTCAGCTGATGGTAATTAATACGCCCTGCCCATTACATTGCATATGCAACCAAACCCAAAAGTTGTTAGCGGCACTACAATTGCGCTCGTCAACTTGAGACATAAGATGTTAAGTCTCATTTGCCCAGTTATTTCACTACCTGCGGCAACCTTCAGACCGAAACACAGTAATATTTACACATAACATTATCACTGCAGAAATAGGCGCCGTTTTGGTACCCATAATCTAGCCGGCATCCTGTGCAAAGGAGCCTCCCACTGGTAAAATTATCAAAGCATTTACGTTTAATATCACTTCCAGATACTCCAGAGCTGGTGGTGTTGACGACTGTCAAGACAGTACCACTTCGCTTCAACTTAGAATACCTAGTTCAATGTACTGCGACCTGGTCTCCAACTAGCGACCTCGTCTGGCATATAATTAAAGTTGTTTTCATATATACGTAAGTATAATCAAGTATTTATAAGTATCTCTTAGATTTATTAGTTTAAATAATGAAATGTCTTGGTTCGATGCCTTTATAAGTCACCGTACGTTCTTTAAAAGGCATAATAAATTTTCTCTAAAATTTATTCCTCTAGAATGTCGTTTCTAATATACTAGGTACTACGCTTCGGAAACAAATGGCGCCCTATGAGAGAAGAAGCAGCGCAAGAAACTCTACCAGAATTTTCCTTTTTTTTTGCGCTCTTTTTTAATAAAAATATAATATTGTACCATCATTGCTATTGCTATAAAATAATCATAATCAAGTCCTAGCCTGTCCGATCACTTAGATATTCAGCTGTGGAGTACTAGTATTTACGACAGAGTCATTTTTTAGCAAAAAAAATTAAATTTATTAACTGCGAAACTGCTGTGTCATTATGTAACAAAAGATGTATTCTTCACATTTAAAATAGTAATAGAAATTAATAAAATGTTATTTCCAGCTATTTTTCATTCGTTTTTCTTTGTCAAATTGAGTGAATCTGACTTAGATTAAGGATTGGTCTCCGCTGCGCTCTAACTAGATACTGCACTAACTAAGAACAATAGCTTTTTATTACGGCAAGTATTAGATTCTTGTGTGCATGCATCTTGACACTCAATGACATAAAATTTTGAAACATACGCTTCGTGTTATTTTACATTGAAATTAATATAATACAAAATACTTACTGAGTGTATGTGATCCCAGTGTCTTTCTAATTTTTTGTAGTATTATTTTTACAAAGTCTTACTACGCAACCCACCATTTAAGTTTTAATTATTAGCAAAGTTTAACAGAACATGTGGCCCGTCAAAGTCACAGATTGTTCGAGACTGGCTCGTGTACGCACACTTGGGCGTAACATTAGTTGCCGCACTTTCCGACGACGCATACGGTATCTAGTTGGAGTAAAGTGAAGACCAATCCTTAATCTAAGGACCTGATAAAGAAATACGTTGCACTCAAACATTTTTGGAGCAAGATCAGCATATAATATTAGTAGATACAAGATAATTGTGTACAAAATTTATTATTTTTAAATCATCTGAAAATAAATAGAATATATTATATATTTTGAGGTTAGGGCCTAAATGAGTTATTTAATGAAACAAACTATTAAGGCGAGCGCTCATACCCGGCGCGCAATGTGCACTTTATGTATCTATATATATAAAAATGAATTGCCGTTCGTTAGTCTCGCTAAAACTCGAGAACGGCTGGACCGATTTGGCTTATTTTGGTCTTGAATTATTTTTGGAAGTCCAGGGAAGGTTTAAAAGTGTTCGGAATTAAATAGAAACAACAATTTTGTTTTTCCTTTGATGTGTCCCCCGTCGTCCGATATTTGTTTTGTATGGACATAGTTTCTATGAGAGAATTTATTCACGCACGGTTTGACAGTGCTGCTGTAAAACAATTTCATTACAACAACAGGGAGCATATTTTACGAAATAATTCTTGATGTTATGAAATATTATTGACAAATTCATAAAAAACAGTATTTTATTTATTATATACAGAACAACGTCTGTCGGGTCAACTAGTTAATCATAAAAAATAACCGAGAAACCGGGCAATACGCACACATACAAGAAGTGCAGCGTATACGCATACACACACGTACCTACACAACGGAAACATAGTAATGTGTCAACAAGAATGTGTACCTACAAACTCAAACTCTTACTTTAAACTTTATTCATGTAGGTCACGGAAATGACACTTATGAATGGTCAAAAAAATATTTTCTTATTGAATCTACCGCGACTTCGTAAAGGGTTGAGCTAATGAGAAGAAGTAGCAAGAACCTCATTGCCACTTTCATTTCAATTACAATATAATATGTAAAATGATGCAACAAACATACTCAAACGAGAAATAGTCATATAAAGGGTTTTCCAATAAGGATTTTACAACTTTTTTTCAAAATAAAATGAAAACCATTCGTGATATTTCAAAAGCTTTATTATCGGGTACTACATTTATTATTCAAGCAAAACAAATCTTATAACTATATTTACAATACTACGACTACATAAAATTAAAACTATCATTACCTGGAAGCGTACCAAGAATACTGGCAGCATTACCGCGTTGGATAGCAAGGCTGATCCGTTGACCGAAATAGCTGCCAGCGCTTGGGCTTTCAGTAGCCTTATTGTGGCGTGAAGATAGTAATTTGAACATTCTCCGCGCCTCTGGGCCCCTCGGGCCAAGTGTCTCGACACCAAACGGCACAAAGATGTATGACTCACTGAGGCCAACATATTTGCGACGCTTGCTGTCTTCGGCAGTCGAAGCAGCAGCCCCAGCACCAACTGACGTAACTTGAACATTATCGGGTTGAAGTACATTGAAAACATTTGTGAATGGAACTCGACTTCGCTCATATGGCCACCGCGGGTACGTTTGCAGCGGTCGATTCGTTGGACCCACATCACACAACGAATATGTAGACTCAAACTTTTTCACTAAACTTATTACCGCCTGTTTACTAGGGCGAGAATTACGACCGAAAATTGGAGTTAACGCTTTTAAAGTTGCGGCCACTGATGATGATTAATGAAAAGGTCTATTGAATAAACTGACAGTGACAGTTAGATGTTAAGTGAAAAGGTGCGTTCACAAACTAAATTCAAAATTGTCAAGCCCCTATTGGAAAACCCCGTATATATACATATATAATATAATCATTATCAGTAATATATAGGAGTAACGAAACTCTACCTACCAACCAACAAAACTCTATTAAATTTTCAATAAGTATCGTTTGTATATACGTCACAAAATAGTAGTTCCTATTTATATTTGAAAGGGATGGGATACATAAAACATTAGGGTCGGTAAATCAGAACCCTTTTATGGTGATCGACTTCCTTCCTACTGCTGTCAATCTGCAGATATGAAGCTTTGAAGTGAAATAACTTGTGTGTAATTTAGGCAAACATTCATGTTATTAGGGTACCCTTTTCCTCTGTTTATGTTGTAACTGTTCTTTATTTCGGTGATTTCACTCGATATTTATTTATATATATACTAGTAGTTGCCCGTTGCATTCGCAACTAAAGGTTTTATCTCAATAAAATGTTTAATATGAGAATAATCATTAACACAGAGAGTTGTCATACTGAAACATGCAGGGCAAGCCTGTCAGCCATTAAGTTGGCATAGCGACATCCCATTCTGCACGGACGCACGCCAGTATAGGGAAAATATTAGTAGGATATTTTTTTTTGGAAAGGGAGGACATACGAGCGTACAGGTCACCTGGTATTAAGTGATCACCGCCACCCACATTCTCTTGCAACACCAGAGAAATCACAGGAGCGTTGTCTGCATTTAAGGAAGGTGTACGCGCTTTTTTTGAAGGTACTCATGTCGTATCGTCCCGGAAACACCGCACAAGGAAGCTTATTCCACAGGTTTGTAATACATGGAAGAATGTTACTTGAAAACCGCACTGTGATGGACTGCCACACATCCAGATGGTGGGGATGATATCTTGTATATATTTTGTACTTTGATAATACCGCGTGAGCCAATTACAATATAAAAGAAAGTAATGAATTAAAAACAAACAACCTTAAATAATAGTAAATAAATACAAGAATTATTGTAATTAACTAAAAATTATTTAACATCCAAATAATATCCATAAATTACTCAAAAACGCAAGCGCTGTATTAAAATCAGACATAGTTCAGAGAGACCTGGGTATAGGTGAGTTGGTGCGAGCCACAGTATGAATAACCGGATTCACGAACAATCTATGCCTGCGCCTCGAACAATAATTGTCCGGTAGAAATATTCTACATAACTACATAACATGCAAACTCGGCTCATCTATATCACCTTTGCCTTGATGCCGTATCGTGGGATGTCTTCATTGTGGTTTGTGATAGTTTACTTTTGGTATAATTTCTATTACAAACGCAATTGTGCATTTTAGGTTTTTGTATGATGTTCTTAGTATTTTTTAATTTTACATCTACTTTCTTAGTAATTTGTAATTTTGAGTATTTGTTGCATCACTTTAAATATTTAAAATATTGGAAAAATTAAGAAGTTGAAAATATAGAGTGACAATGATTTTTGAACCTTTCCAAAATAATGATAAATTGTGTAATCTTAACTTCATTCATTTCATGATTTAAGTTCCTGTATCCCTTAGCTGGGGCAGAAGTCATCCACAATGCATTTCATCGATCTGTCCTGAGCATCTCTCTTGATTTTACTCTTCTTTTCGATGTTTTTTGCTTCGTCCTTAACAGTTCACCGTTAGGTTTGCTTTGGTCGGCCACGTTTGCGTTTTCCTTGAGGGTTCCAGTTTAGGGGTCGCCTCGGTAAATGGTTGGGATCTCTCCGGAGTGCTTGGCCTATCCAGCGGACTTTTGACTTAAATAGGTGTATTTTTTTAAGCCCATATGTAAAATAATCTTTGACATTGAATTTGAATAAATGAGCTTACAGCTTGTTTGTTCATGGGTAACATAAAAAACCATTATTGTTCTTAACACTGGCCGTTGGTCTTGTCTTCCAACAAAGGACTATTGTACTCCATTCTGTTCTGTACTTTATTGACCGAGTCCAAAATGATCCAGTTTTTCATAAGCCTGTTGATAGTATCTCAACTGTTTCCTTTTACTGTCTCAGACTTTTATTCTGTTATAAGTCTTGTATTTCTCATTCTCCACCCTTTATCTATTGTTTGCATTGTTTGTTTACTTTTGTCATTAAATTTAACTCGATCCTACTTTTGCTATTACTACAAGTTTTATTTTATTTGCTCCCAGAATCCCTCTGCTGTTGATGACAGTGGCATATCATCAAATAGTAAGAGTGCTGTGGAGTTCCGAGAAGATTCCTGGACAGGCTGAGACCACGAAACTGGCATGTGCTGAACAGAGTGAGTAATCATATATAAAAAAGAAAATATTGGCAGTTAAGAACTTTCACGACGGATACTTCTGCCACGAGACAAATTCAGTCTAGTGCCCTCAATTTGGCGAGTCAATATCTCCTGAGGATACCTAGTGCAAAGGCGAAACACGTGTCGAATTGATTAAAGGCAAATCTTTGCAAAATTTACACTCAAGACACTTATAACTGTTGTGATTATGCTTTGGGTTTTAACCAAAGCATTTGATTGTATGCATCATAAAACATTTCTATTTTATACTTTTTTATATCTTACTTAAGCGGTAAACTCCAGGTGAACGACGTAAACAACATAACTTCAATTACAATTTCAACATATATAAATATTCAAATAAAACTGTATAAGTGGGTGTGTTACACAATATTTTATTTTCGGTCCTCTTTTGTTCCTTATTTATATCCAATATTATGGTAGCTGAAAGGCGTATATTGTTTACCGGTGATAATTGTTATAGTTTACGTATGTATCAAAATATTATTATGTTAGCATGCATTTTCAAGTTTTGTTTGAACATGTAAAGCTTATTAAAACGACAAAATTTTTGACATATACCATTAATGATTTTCATTAAAAATTCTTATTGATTCTAAAATTTACTTAATTTTCAAGGTTTTGTCATAAAAAGGTCCGCGTAAAATGAAATTAATACAAAATATAAATAATTTATATACTTATAAGGTTTTTTACAATGCCCAAGTTGCTTTTTCTTTCTGTTGCAATAACCTTTGAAAATCTTGTAGTTTTCTTTTATAGAGTCGAAGAAAGGTTTGGAGTGTCATGCTTGCGACAATATTAATAGTTTATCGGCTTCAAGAAAAAGCTTTCCGTGCTACTTATCAGCTTAGAGAGTTACTTTTACGTTATCATATTTATAGAATATGAAAAGTATAATGGCATGTTCACAAGAATCGTCACTTTTTTACTAAGAATATTTGAGTTTTATTTACCCTAAGATTTTTATAATGAAAATAAGGGACGAGACGAACAGGACGTTCAGTTGATGGTAATTGATACTGACCATTACAATGCAATGCCGCTCTGGATTCTTGAAAAATCCAAAAATTATGATCGGCACTACAATAATTGTCCTCGTAATAAGGTTACGACATAAGATGTGAATTCTAATTTGCCCATTAATTTCACTAGCTACGGCGCCCTTCAGACCGAAACACAATAATGCTTACACATTACTGCTTCACGGCAGAAATAGGTGCCGTTGGTATCCATAATCTAGCCGGTATCCTGTGTAAATAAACAGTAATATACAAGTACAAATAAGTTAGTTAAATATACTATAAAAAATTGAGTAATATTTACCCTAAGATGCAATTCAAATGCTTACCTAACAAGCAATTCCTTTTTTCTCGTGTTACATTAGGTTTCTGTAAATATCACTATTATGTCCTCATGCCTTTCCTTTGCCTCTTTTAAGCAATATGATACTGACTTCCGACTGCCACGTCGTAGTAATTGTATTTACTAAATGCTCCTTAAGGCTGCCGGCCCGCCATCTATGTACCAAATCCAATATTTTCAAAATTCTTGGGTGGAAAACAGTTTATATGCTTACAACGCGCGATGCCAAAAAACTTGTTTAAGTTTAAAGAAAAGTGGTAGTTCAAAAAGGCTCGGTAGTGTTAACTATAACCAACAGCAAGCATTAGCAACCTACAAATAAGACTTAAGGATATGTGTAACTGGATTAAGTAGTGTTCATAGCTCGAAATGCTATACTTTCACCACAAAACTTGTCTAAAAACACCATGTTTGCGTGTTTTCTGCTTACTCCTCGCCGTAAGGGCCGTAAGGCCTCGAATAAGCGCCGTTGGTGCGATAGGTAGGACTGTTGACTCTTAAAAAATCGACTACTGCAGAAGATTCACTTGACGGACATAGGTGAGGCATCCGCACCCCAGGGGTCAAGAGATGCGTTGTCGGCCTTTATGCTTGTAGGTCCTTAAGAATTGGGTGACTTCTTGGAGGAGCTTGGCTGGTTGGAGTAGCCTCTACCACCCTCGCACGCAAAATAGGCGCATATGACGTCTGAAGAAGAAGAAGAAGTATTGGTTGGGCAAAGTTGCAGCCGGTAATTGATTCCACAAAGTGGCTGAGATAGATATTAAAATTATAAGGGAAGGTACCTGACGAAATTGTAAAACGGTAACATTTTGGATTTCCTTTAATTCCGACCACTGCAACATAATGGAGCAACATAATTAAATATTTTTTGTAACAATGAAACATAAGACTACTACTAACTACTTACATATAGCTTGAATAAAATATAAATACTGCAAAAGTAAAGGTTGCTTAAGATACAACTCCTCTTAAACTTTTCCACTAGAGGGAAAACCGGAATGAGGCATTCATCAACACTATTCTCATAGAAATTGCTTACTTTTCTTAATCCCTCAAATTCCTGTGACAAGATTTCTGAAATATAAACGGAGAGGGACCCTCCAAACTAATAAACATTAAACAAAAACGTTCTGCCTATTGGCGCAATCCTCAATATTAAGTCTAAAATCCATAATGGAGGTATTTACAAACAGGAATCTGCTGCCGACATGGCTACATTTCGAAATATAAAATGATAAACAATTTATTCGTAACCACCCATATATAATAATACTTATTTTTTTTAACAGTAAGGGACAAGACGAGCAGGACGTTGCTGATGATGGTAATTGATACGCCCTTTACAATGCATGCCGCTAAGGATTCTTGAGAAACCGAAAAATTCTTAACGGCACTACAGCTGCGCTTGTTGAGACATAAGATGTAACATTTACCCAGTAACTTCACTACTTACGGCGCCCCTCAGACCGAAACACAATAATGTTTACACATTACTGCTTCACGGCAGAAATAGGTGCCGTTGTGGTACCCATAATCTAGCCGGCATCCTATGAAAAGGAGCCCACTGGTAAAATCATCTATATACCTAATTTCACATTCCTGTGACAAGATTTCAGAAATATAAACGGAGAGGGTCCATGAAAACACATAATATAAATTAGTTTATTATCTGCTTATTTGCGCAATCCTCAATATCAAGACTAAAATCCATAATGGAGGTATTTACAAACAGGAAACTGTTGCCGACATGGCTACATATCGTAATATAAAATGATAAACATTTTTTCCGTTACCACCCGAATATATAAACAATTATTGCATTCAAATAAAGTAACATATTATACAAAATTATCATAAAGCTCAACTTATCCCACTTGAAATAATATTTCGTGCAACGCTGGTTTTCAGACATCCCCATTCATCCCCAAAGTAAACCCTGTAAATCTTTTTATCACATAAAAAGTTTGCCTTCGAATGAACTACTCCGAATCAGGATAATGCAAATCCTTCACTTTGCATAGCATTTTGGAAGGCGATTAATTAAGATGTTTGGTCCATGTTATGTGCCGCTTTCTTCAATCTGTATTCAATTTTCAGAGCTTTGTTGTTTTCACACTTGGTAATTTCTTATTAATATTTTTTTATTAATTTTGGATCTGAAGGATATTAATATTTTTTGTCGCATAAATTATGGCACACAAATTTCACGGTTTTGTGACCCCTCCGACGTCATTCTCAGATGTCACATATTTCGCAATTTTACATTTAGAGATTTGTGAAATTATTAAATCAGCGGTATTCCGGTATTGTTGTTACTGCTATTTAATTTTTTTTTTCAATAAAATCAACATTAAATCAAACGAAGTAATGAAATTTAACAAAACATAAAAAAAAAATTTGCAAGTTTACTAGGTATGTAGTTTAAATTTAGTGTTCTATGTTATTAAGTATAACCGATAATCCGAGATAATAAATATTGTTTAGGCTAAAAAAGCCTAAAGGGTTCTATAAATTAAATATTGTGGGTGCCCGAAGAGTTGCATTTATTCCTTCTCTTTCCTACCTGCACCCTCTATCTCCCTGTGCGAGCGCAGCTGATCGTTGCGTTCCACGAGGAGTATTCAATCTCATCTCAAACTCTGGTATTATGGATGTCCATGGGCAGCATTTTTTTTCTTTTCATAAGGTGAGGCATTGTCACTACTTTAGTATTAGGCCCTGAATTGCTTGGAATTGGATCAAAGATCGGACTAGTGCGTAAGCAATATACGAATTTGGTCCGAGTTTTCTAGGCTTGTATTTTCACGGGCACGGATCGGACTCTGATCGGAAGTAGTGCGAAAGCGGTCGAATCTTGATTTTAAAATCATGTTTTGATTAAAATCGGCAAATATTTCGTTCGTAATATTTGAACTGCTATTGTATGTCAGACAACATACCGTATAAATCGTGGACTTTAAATATACTATTGTATAGACGACCGAGATATGACAGCCCGATAATAATTGATCAATATAGTCAATGAGTGCGTTAGCAAGTGGTTTGATATTCATAATACTAATGACGTTATTATAAAAAACATATTCAAAATTTATTCAAAAATTGCTCACACACGAGTTTTGTTAAACAGTGACCCAAGAGAACAACAGCTAACTAGTCAATGAGCTAACAATAATGACGTCTAAAATGGAATTTATCTTTTTCTATTACAAAACAGTGTATAGCTTGTGTTTAACTCAAACCTTGTTAAACACAACATAAACTGAAGTGTACAGGAACAATTAAAGGAACGGAACGCAATTTTTGACAGCTGTCATCTATCTTAATCTTCCGCATATGATCTATTCGTTAGACACAGTTTAGACAAGCTTCGGCTCGTGTTTAAATAAATGCAATATCTGAAGATTGTTGAACACTAAACAACACAAAGACACAGATTTGTAATAGAACTCTTATAAAACAAGTGTTCAACACATGTTTAACTTATTTGTAATAAACACAGTAAGGAGCTAATTCCAAGCGTGGTTGACTGCTTACGACTTTCAGTAACAATGTACAATAGATTCATATTAGTCCATTCAAAAGTTATATGAGCTTTGTATTTTTTAGAGGACGCCATTTTATTTTTGGGACATATGTGGGGGGTCAATAAAAGCTTAACGCCAAGTTTGCGGGGTTGCCGCCCTAGCCCCCCGGCCACCATCATGGAAAAAAGGGGTGCAAACACCGTTTTCGCATATACAAAAAAATTACCTCAGACCAATCCTATAGATGGTCTTGTAAAATGTGAAAAAAAAAGTTATAGAGCAAAAAATAAATTTGTAATAGAAATTTTCTCACTTTTTTGCTTATAACTTCTTTAATTTCAATATTAATAATTATGCCTTTAAATTTTTTTGTAGGACGCATAGTTTCCGAGATAACGCGAAAACGGTGTTTGCACCCTTTTTCCAAGATGGCGGCCGGGGGACAAGGGCTGCAACCGCACAAACTTGGGGTTAAGCTTCTATTGACCCCCCACATATGTCCCATAACTAAAACTGCGTCCTCTAAAAAATGCAATATTCGGTCCTTAAATTGTAATATTTGTAACAATGGACTATTTACCTTTTCTATGTTGCTGTGTCTCCGTAAGAGATTTTCTTCTTTGTTTGCCTATACGCTAGTATACTGTAAGTCTGAGGTAGAAAATATACATAACGCCTATGTAACCACGTTAATAGTTGCGTCATGTAAGAAAATAACCTTCCTGTTGTTTCCGTAGGCTTACAGTTACAAATGACCCTTCATTCTGAACATCTTGTTTTATCTCAGGGATAGAATTATTACAAGAAAAATAAATGTGCTGTTATATCTTATAGTCTAGATACAAGTACAATTTGTTATGTTTTTAAAGTGATAACCCTCACTTCTAGGATTAATACACAAATAAAATTTGATAACAAAATTTTATGATCGATGCGGGGCTCGAACCCACGACCTCTGGCGTTCCGTGCCAGTGCTCTGCCAACTGAGCTAACCGTTCGAGTGACGTATCGTCATAAAATCTTGTATGCTTTGTTCAACTCTCAGGTTGTGGCTTCAAGTCTACTGTACTTAAATTAGTAACAGCATAAAGTTATTGTAACTAAATTTTAAAACAATTTGTTATTGTTTAAAGTGATAACCGTAACTTCTAGGATTAATAACAGAAATTAAATTTGTAAGCAAAATTTATGAACGATGCGGGACTCCAACCCGCGACATCTCAAGTCAATTTCTTAATATACAAATATTGGGGTTGAGCAGGTCAATCAACTGTAACTGTAGATGAAGCCACTGTGAGTTGAACAAGACATACAGGATTTATCAACGCCTTTTATGCCTTTTAAGCGCTAAAATCACGCCGCGGCGATGTGAGGCATACCGTGCGCGACCAGAGTTTCCCGGACCGGAAAGGCTACACAGTAAAGGGTAGATCATCTCACTTACCATCAGATGAACATGTTGCTCTTCTCAACACTTTTTCTCATAAAATTAAAGTTATAACGAATCAAAAGCCCATTTGAAGAATAATTATTAATTCTCCTACTTTGAAGCATTCATTCATTCTTCAACCTCTCAAAAATAATTAGTTACAAAACTTTTGTTATTCTACAAATGTTTTTATATTTGCAAAGCTATTTTAAGATTATAACGCTCAGTTCAAATTGAATCGAAATATAAATTTTGCAGAAATAGAATGAGTTACTCGACTTTTTTCAATGTTTTTATTAATTAAATTTTTCTTTTTGTGTATTATATTGTTGTCAAGAATTTCTTTAATAAGGAAAGCGCTTAAAGTTGGAAAAAATTTAATTTCAATTGCCATTCTAACACGTTTTAAACTTCACGATGATAATTTTACATTATGAAATTAGTGGACTCAGTTATATGTGTGATGCTACGATAAGGTAAACGAGAGAGTCATGAGGACACACGTTTCATGCAACGTTTGTCAACAGTTGCTTTATTATCGAATTGTCATTATTGAAACAATTAATAAAAGTATTTACATGGAAATTATACACAGTTAACATATAATACATACAGATACATTCTATGGAATTTGCAACAATAAATTTAATTTGCTTGTAAGATTTTATACACTTAAAGTTACTTAACTGTTATCATAAAAAAAAATAAAAAATAAAATTAATAATTTTCCATAATATAATTTCGGGACAAACTAATTTCTTAAAGTTTATTTGACTTTGGCTTTATTTAATGTCGCCATTATATCTTGAGGCTGTGTAATTAATACGAGTCATCATTTTATACATAGTATCAATATAACAGTATACAACTAGAATCACAATCACGCTTAAAAATTGTCTGAATCATAAATCTATCTACACGTCTATAACACAGAGCTTCGTTTCAGTTGTGTTTTTACCGCGCTTTGAATACAACGCCACGCAATGTCAAAATGCTCAGTGGAAAATAATAACAGCCTATTCAAACTTAAAAATGATGGAGTGTCGTATTTTGGTTGAGTGTCCCTTTAAATTAACAAAATTATATGAAGTTTTTAATCATTTCGCTAAATAATTAGATTTCAATAGCTTAATTAAAATACATCGCCAACGAAATGTGCGAAAGAGCGGACGTCTCTTCGCATCATTAACAATGAGCTTCTTATGAGCGTATACTGTAATATTTACCAGTGGGAGGATCCTTTGCACAAGATGCCGGTTAGATTATGGGTACCACAAAGGTGCCTATTTCTGCCGTGAAGCAGTTATGTGTAAGCATTATTGTGTTTCGGTCTGAAGGGCGTCGTAGCTAGTGAAATTTCTGGGCAAATGAGACTTAACATCTTATGTCTCAAGGTGACGAGTACAATTGTAGTGCCGTTCAGAATTTTTGTGTTTTTAAAGAATCCTGAGCGGCACTGCATTGTAATGGGCGAGGCGTATCAATTACCATCTACTGAACGTCCTGCTCGTGTCGTCCCTTATTTTCATAAAAAAAGTATAAAAAACCTTTTTGAATATTACTGCCACGAAATAATGTGTTTATTTGAATGAATGTAAATCTTATCTGAACAAGTTAATGCATGCGTATATACAACGCCGCTCTGACATTTTTTTTTTACCTTTCAATAAGCGAATTGGAGTCTAGTTGCTTACAGTACGTTAATGGTTATTATTGGTCAAGATTTTCAGTTTTGTAGCCCTACTAGCAGCAGATAGATTCATGTAGACCATATTTTATTAAACACAAAATTTTAACTCTTACTTCAATTTACATCCTAGAAGCATGTAAATTTGTTAGAAAACATTCGGACTTATACTCAATACTACCAACTAACAAGCGAAATAATAGAAATTTAAACAAATTAAAAATTTCCCAAACAAGTATGTCATTAGTGTCATCGAGCCCTCACCACATGGCAATAAAAATTTATAATCACATCCCAAACGATATTAAAAATGAAAAGAAGCCTTCTCTATTTAAAAGACATCTTAAAAAATTTTTAGTTTCAAAATGCTTCTACGATTTACCCGATTTTTTTAATTACACTAAGTGTGAGAATTAGTTACAGTTAGTATAAGAATGTATTTTTAATATCATAAGAATGTTTAAAATGTATAAGACTTATTTATTTTATGTATAACATTGCTGTGCCCTTGCAGGGCGTCACATATTACCTACCCATAAATGTGCCTACCCTACTGTAAAATGTGACTTGCAATAAAATATTTTGATTTGATTTGATTACTACCGCTAGCCGATATGTAGTAATCAATATATCTATTAAAAGTTCTGTAATCAAAGTCCCTCGGATATTTCGTTTGTATTCCTTCAATTCGATCGACATGAATTGGGTAAAACGAGTGTCAAACAGAAAATGCAAATACTAAAATTACTTTTTACAAAGCTGCTATATAAATATATATGAGTTTGTTTGCTTTTAAATGGTTTCCCTAATATTGATAAATTTGCTACTTGTTTGAGTTATGTTCTGAAGAATTTTAACAATGTGTATTTCTGGTAAGTTTTGTATCAAGGATGTCTTGCATAAAATGTATTGAATGTGGTGCTTATTGCCAGCCTAGCGCAACTCTCTAAGAAAAAATCGATTCACTCGATTGTATGAAACGTGCATCATCTTGTAAAAACGGAGATAGTTGAAATCCACTACGTTTTATGCGACTGTTCGCTTTCAAACTTAACCGGATTATACATTGCCACCATCAAACTTATTTCAAAGTACAGCACGTTTTATACTAAACTAAATTTTAATTTTTACTTAGGCAGTGCTGCCTCTTATTACGTAGTATTTACATCCTCTTTGCCTATTACCGATTCTGAAAAACTCTCGCTCGCTTCGATTGGTAATAAACAGTTTAAAATGACATATTTACGCTTACTTACATGATATGTATGTGCACAAACTGTAATATGCAAATATTACAGTTTGTGCACATTAAAACGCATTTATTTTCAAAATTTTTTCAAAATTGATTCCGAATTCTTTTTGATGTCATTTGTAGTATACTAGATAATACTACCGCTTCGGAAACAAATGGCGCTCTGAGAGAAGGAGAAGAAGCGGTGCAAGAAACTCTCCCAGCATCTTTTGCGCTCTTTTCAATAAAAATATACAATATTGTACAGTAATTTCTATCGCTATAAAACAATCATAATTTAGTCCTAGGCTGTTCGATCACTTAGATATTCAGCTGTGGAGTAATAGGATTTACGACAGATTTTTTTTATAAAACATTTTTATTTTTTATAGATAATGCCTGAACAGTGGCTGGGACTTTATTATAAGTGTATACATTTACCCTTAAAGCTATTATGTATCTTATGATGAATTCCCTGTACGTGTAACTCTTTTGAGGTTATATAATATGTATCAATTGTATTTTCAACTTACCCAAGTAAACAAATTGTTATTTTTTAAAGTAGTAACCCTCACTTCTGGGATTATGATGGTGATTATTACTTATGGGATTGGGATTCGTGATATCTCGCGGTTTCGAGTCCCGATTCGTCCATAAATATTGTTTTCAAATTTAATTTGTGTAATTACCCAAGTAAGTCGAAACCTGTGAGAATTTGTAGTATATTTATTATGCAAAATGCTGAAGTTGTTGTAATCTTAATCAGTAGCTTAAAGTTATTTTCCACTTCCCTGTTGAACTTTACTTAAATAACATTAGGCGAATTGAATAACTTTAATAAATGTTTAATTTTGTGTAATTTTAGACCTAAGCAAATTATCTTTTGTTATGTTTTTGTATTATAAAAAAAAACTTATAAACATTAAGCCGTATGAACTACAACTATTTAGTTACTCTGATAGTAAACGCAGAAAAAATAAAATATGTTTCACGCAGCATGCAACGGCACTTTTTGGTAATAGTTTATTTAATATGGCTCCTCAACTGTATAATAAACTACCAGCATCATTAGCGGACCAAAACTTAAATATTAACTCTTTTAAAAATAAAATTAAGGAATTTTTAATGACGAAGAAATATTATACAGTTAAAGAGTATTTAACAGACATGAATCTATAGTCATTAGAATAAGCTAATTTCGATATTTCAAATTGACATTTTAGTAAACAATTTTTATTTTTCACATTTTAATAATATTAAAATGATAGATGGATATTTATGGAATAACTAGCTGCCCCGTCAAACGTTGTTTTGCCATATATAAATTGTATTGATCTTTTCCTTGCTAGTTGATAAGAGATGGCGCTAGTTGTACTCATTAGTAACAATCACACTTCTTTTATATTTTGTATAATTCACACAATAGTTTTATAAATTATAGCCTATTTGTTATTCTGGTGTGTAAGCTATATTATTGTAAAGTTTCATCAAAATCTATTCAGTAGATTTTGCGTTAAAGAAGTTCAAACGTACATCCAGACATACAAACTTTCACATTTATAATATTAGTAGGATGTGGTTTTTAAGTTGTATGTTTTCACTGTAAACTGAGAGTAAGATTTGTAAAATATTATTTTTGCATGTCTACCCGGCAGATTATTAGCACCTATGATTGTATTGTAACACCAATGTACCCACTCAATCTATGCAAATAAATGACTTGATTTGATTTGATTTGATATGAAAATGTAAATAATATGCAATTATTTAATTTAACTGAGTATCATGTAAATGAAATCTAAACAAAGTCTCCGGTGATTATTCATAGTAATCAATGATCTATATAAATAATTTATATCAAAGGTTTTACCGCAACTGCGTTATGGTAAATGCGTATTACGATCTCTTGGGAATTTGAAATCTCTTAGGATTGTAACACCATAAAAAGGCATAAAAATTTAATCATTATCTGTTAACTCATTATGAAACTCAATTAAGCAGTAATATTTTTTATGAAAGTAAATGACGAGACGAGCAGGACGTTCAGCTGATGGTAATTGATACACCCTGGCTATAATAATGCAGTGCCGCTCAGGATTATTGAGAAACCGAAAAATTCTTAAAGACACTACAATAATTGCGCTCGTCACCTTGATGCATAAGATGTTATGTCTCATTTGCCTTATTATTAGTTACAGTAGAAATATGTCTACTATGGACATGGATAGATACTATGGACTCCAAAACGGCTATATCGATGGTAGATAAGCAAGTTCGCTAGTGTTTTGAACACAGACATCTTCGTCATGCTTGATTACATGTCATTCCTTGTGGTTGCGTTGTGGGGCGAGTCGTTCTCTCCCATAAAATATGGACGAGGGAAGCCTTGAGTCATGCTCGTGACCGGGCGTCACTTGTGGTGGCAGGATGATCCTGTTACCGGAAGCTTTGCTTCATTTTTTGGAATTAAAGTCGCTGATAAAATGTTTGCATAATACCTTTATTTATAATTATAATAATATTTTATTGTTAAGGAAATGATTTATAAAACGACGAAGCTGAAAATGTTGATTTAAAAGAAATTTTATTGAATTAGGCGTTAGTTTGCGGAAATCCATAAGTATACAAATGATTTAAGTTTGTCTCGTGCCAGATTTTGGCGAGACAACGCGTCCTGAGGATGCCTCGTGTAGAGGCGAAACACGTGTCGAATTGTTTTAAAAACAAATATTGGCGGAATTAACACTAAAGAAAACTTAAATCATTTGTTTGATTTAAAAGAGTGACACTGAGTTTCCCTGCCACTCTTTTTCACTTTGTCCTCAACCTTTACCGAAGTGGTAAATGTAAAAAAAACTACGTTTAAAAAAACCGACTTCAAAAACAGAAAATTATCAAACAACTAAAAATTTAATTTAACACACCTTTACCATTAATATTAATAAAATGCTAATATTTATATGTGCTACCTATTGATAGGTTTTTAAGTCAGTGCCAAACCAAATTTGATTAATTCATATTTTTTGTCAGCTCAACTGCGATCCCGGAGGAAGGCTGCCAAGATGCTGGTCGCTGTTGTCATCATGTTCGCTGTCTGCTACTTCCCTGTGCATCTACTCTCAGTTCTGAGGTAATATACAAATCCACAACATAGTCAAATCTATCTCCATTCAAGCAAAGGCAACCAATTAAATAGAAGCGCGGTCTCTATGTTTACTAAAGATTTATTTCTTATCCAAAATCTCTAAAACTGACTATTGATAATGAAAAAAAAAAACTACGTTTAAAAAAACCGACTTTAAATACTGAAAAGTATAAAATAACTAAAGATTTAATTTCCTCTTATTCAAATATTATACCCTGAATGTTAATAAAATACTATCATTTATATGTGCTACCTACCTAAACCTATGTCGGTATGATTTTGATGCGATGGTGTTTTAAAACTCCTTACTACAATTATAATTTTAATAAATGTATGTAAGCTATACCTACTTACCTACTTAACCTATTTTAATTACTATATATTTACTGAACGCTTTAAGATGCAATTTTGTAACCCACTTTATTTTAAATAGCCTCTGAGTTCCATTTAAGTGGAAATTCCTTTATGGAAAAATAAATATCTTAAACCATAAACCTCCTCCTTTTCGAAGTCGGTTCAAAAGTAGGATATGGGTTGAATTAATATCGATCTCAATTAAGGAATTTCGAATATTAAAAGATCAAATTTAATATTAATGCTGATAGTTTTTCTGTCTTTTTTGTTTTTGTTTAATGTACAAATCTAATAAAATCGTAGATTTTCCGAATCAGTACGCTAAAGATTTTATCAAAATAATAACTGAAGGAAGCGAAAAAAAGTATATATTTTTTTATTTTGTGTTTGTCTGTTTGTAAGCGTAGTTAGTCTACATAATATATACGAAATTTCAGCCGCATTGCGTATACCTATGCAAAAATTTTACCTCGCACAGGAAGTCAATTCCAGAAATTCTGGAATAACTTGCCGGCTTCCGTATTGCCAAATCAATCTTCCTACTGGTCAGGTTAGGGAAAAAGTTTCTTCATATTATAATATAATTCAAATACCAAGGTTTTTTTTCAGTGTTGTTTTACATTTAATTACAATATATTATATGTGCCGATTTGTTCGATGGTATTTTGCCATATTGTTGTAGTGAAATGGTCCTGGTGCTTCAGAAATTTTGGGATTTCTGATTTTAAAAAACGCAGCTAGTAGTTTTGGCAGTCCTCTCTTTGATTTTAATCTGACCTTGCTGAAAAAATTCGAGAAGACTGGAACAGGTGTAAATCCAAAGGTGCAAGGTCGGGGCTGTATAAAGGATGCACCAAAACCTCCCAGCTAAAATCTTTTAAATTTTACTGAGTGGCTAAAGAAGGTTTTGGCTTTTTCTGGTCCTATCATGATGTAACAACATGTTAATGCTGGTTAATTTTGTGTAAGACATGTCTTACCACCATTTGTTTGAATCAATTTCTCCCGCTTTCTCTCAATCACAGTGAACAATGTCCTTCCAACCCCACCATACACATTACCTTAATACAAGTTAATCTAGGTTCTGCCACAATCTGTCAACCCTTACTGACCTTTGACCATGTGTTGTTTTGGATGTTCTTATCGAACCTGATCCATTTTTCGTCAGTTAGCAATCGTTTTAAAAATAGGTCGGTTTCATTACGTCTCAATATAGAATCACAGATCAGTACACGATTCATTAGGTTTCTTTAAGCTAGTTAGTGTGTCCCCTAATCATCGTTATTTTTTGTGTTCCTAGCTGTATTCAAATTTCCACTTCATTCAATTCCCAGTTCTTCATCTATATCCTAACTATGTTAAATCTTCTTCCTATTTAAAAAAAAATGGCGTCCATTTTGTCCGTAACAAGACGACTATGTCGAGGTGCATCTTTGACATCATAATTCCAAGACTGAAAACGCCTAAACCAAGTTACTGACACATTAGGACCATAAACGTGACAATATTGTTTGGTGGCTTAGTTTTTTCAAATGTTACCTTTTCTATTTTTTCAAAACCAGCTACAAATAGAGTTTTAAGTACAAGCTTATACATACTATACCTACGCGAAAATACTTTTTCCCAGACTGTAATATATGAGTTAGCCCTTTAGACATAAATTTCCAAATTATTATCCTAAGCCTATATTTACAAAGACATATTTCATGCTGTCAAGTGTTCCTAATTGATTAGCTGGTTGTAATGTTGCGGGTGATGTCGTAGTATTAGGCAAATTACGAAGTGTCTATATTTAAACGGTTATTTAATTTGAATTAAATATTCAAATGTTTTTATTCATAAAAACATATTTTAATTAATTAATAAAAGTGAAAATATAGTAGCACCCTATCAAGAGTATATGTCTCAGACCTGAAAAGAAATGATGCTTTAACAATTTGACTTTCTCTCCTAATAAGTCAGTGAGAACATCGATATTATATACGCTAGATAAATATATTCCATTTTATTATGCTTCCAACTATCCTCAGTTGTTCATATAATCGTAAGCATAAGAATGGCTATACAGACATCTATAAATGCAAATTAACATAACCGCCTAAGCGCAAGCTGATTATTAATGTTGTATAATATAGTATTTTCATTGATTAAAGCGAGTGTTACACTTTTAAATACAACACTTAAAAAATTAATACGCTTGTAATTGTAACTATATTTACCACCTCCGTGGCAATAAATGGTGCAAAACTTCATAATAAAAACAACCTATGACAAATAATATCTTGACTCATTTCATCTGTGGTCCCCATTTGAAAAGGTCTTAAACGCCAGTTAAATTAAAATAATAATAAAAATGTAAATTTTACGCAAAATCTAATGTGAAAACAAATTAAAAATAACACACGTTTTAAGCTTTTAAAAAGTGTTTTATTTAAATATTATATGATAGTTTATTGAATACTCACAAACAGTAAAGTATTACAAAATATACTTTAACTAAATAAGAAATTCTGACCTTATTCATGTAAATTATCTGTTCTACATAAATAAAACATTCCTATACACTGCGGATATCAAGGAACTTTCTTCCTAGTACAATCAAACTATGGAATGTGTTTCCTTTTGGAAACATCTAATGCGATATGACGATACGATATTACATATTTGATCAAGTGTATGGTCTTTGTTTAGAATATGCCGAAGATTGGAGTAAGAATTCTGTAACAAAGAAACGCGAATGAAGCCAAATCACTAAACGCGAAAAACCTATTCATACTTCTTAGATAATACATACGTCTAGATAGCCAATGATAGCTGTGAAAACGTCGAAAAAAGAGACTTTAGAACTAACCTCAATTTTAAGGAATTCACGCATACTAACACAAAATGTTACACAAATCGCGAGAGTAAGTAGTTGACTCTCGCGCTAAACTAATATACCTGGCCTGTTTTTATCGGTTTCATAATTTTTTTTAATGATATGAGGGACGAGGCAAAACAGCTGATGGTAATCGATACGCCCTGCCCATTACAATACAGTGCCGCTCAGGATTCTTGAAAACTCAAAAATTCGGAGCGGCACTACACTTGCGCTCGTCACCTTGGGACATAAAATGTCAAGTCTCATTTGCCCAGTAATGTCACTAGCCACGGCGCCCTTCAAACCGAAACACAGTAATGCTTTAACATTACTGCTTCACGGAAGAAAAATACCCATAATGTATATATCCATCCTGTGCAAAGGAGCCTCCCACTGGTAAAACAGCAAGAGACTCTATCTAGACGTATTAATTATCTAAGATCTTATTTAGAATATACTACTAACTAGATACACTATCACCTAAACAAAATAAATGATATATAAATCGACCTAGGCCTTTTACAATATAGCCAGATATAACTTCAGTCAGCAACATAGCTGTCTCATAAGTTTTGGGGTCTGGTTGTAGACATATAATAATGATACTATTGCCTTGTTTCGACATTAGCAGTTCGCTATAGGTTGTTTAACCACTACTATTTACTCAATTTATTTATTGATGGAGACAAGAGCGTATTAAATTACTCCAAATAAATAAATATGCGAGTCGATTAATTCAAAAGAAATATTTTAAATTACTCAAAGAAATATTGGGTGCTTCCAGGGTCTAAAATAGATATTTTATGCGCAAACAGTTATTTTACATCTCAAATATATTTTTGAAGAAAAACTTATAAGTTTAGGTATTTTTAGTATACAGTTTTTGTTATGGAAATATAAACAGTTTCGAGAATTATTATTTATTTTTAAAAGTATGTATTTTTGAATTAGTACCCATTCTATACTTTAGAGTTATATTTAAAGCAGTTCTTTCCACGCATTTTTGCGGCATTAATTAGTTAAGATTTTCTCTCCCCAGAAAAAAAATATTGGTTAGTTTCTTTTTTATGTAAAATAAATGAAAACAAGAAGAGGATCCAACTGATCCAAAATATTATCAAGCATCAAAGCCCATAACAGTGTCGTAACAATACAAAACGACCTAAGGTAAAATAAATATAACATAACTACAATAACATTCCAAAGGCATCCTTCCTAAAAAACCAATGCACGTCCCTACCTAGGTGACGAATATAAGCACGTTTTGCTAAGAATTTTAGGTTTTGAAGGATACTGAGCTGCACTGCACTATTCTGAGCTGGTTATCACGTGAACGTCTTATATTTTGATATGAGTGGATGACTCATTGCATGACCCAGCAACCAACCAAAGCGCAGGTCTGGCCACACATGGAGTATTGCTGTCATCTCTGGTCTGGCGCACTACAGTATCAGCTCGATCCATTTGACCGTGTGCAACGTAGAGCAGCTCGAATTGTCAGGGACCCGGTGCTCTGTGAACGGCTGGATCAATTGGCGTTGCGTAGAGACGTCGTTTCATTGTGTGTCTTCCACCGCATTTATCACGGGGAGTGTTCCGAAGAGCTGTTTAACCTGATTCCTACCGCCGAATTCCACCTTCGCACGACACGCCACAAGTTAGGATATCATCCCCACCATCTGGATGTGTGGCGGTCCTCCACAGTGCGGTTTTCAAGGAGCTTTCTTCCACGTACTACAAAGTTGTGGAATGAGCTTCCTTGTGCGGTGTTTCCGGGACGATACGACATGGGTACCTTAAAAAAAAAGCGCGTACACCTTCCTTAAAGGCCGGCAACGCTCCTGTGATTCCTCTGGTGTTGCAATAGAGATTGTGGGCGGCGCTGATCACTTAACAACAGGTACAACCCGTACGCTCGTTAGTCCTCCTATTTCATAAAAAAAAAACTCAGAATAAATTAATTATTATAGATTCTTTACAGATATTTGCTGGACATGGAACAGACTGACGTCATCACCTTTCTCGCCCTTATCTCACACGTCATGATTTACGCAAACTCCGCTATCAATCCGCTGATTTACAACTTTATGAGTGGTATGTATCTGCTTTAGAATTAATGGTGAAATCTCCTAAATGGTTTTATTTTGTATGTTCGTTTAACCAATCTATTAGAAGCTTGTTGCTTTCGTCAAGATTAAGATCGACTAAATTGCCAATATATAGCAATACAGTAGTAAGTCGTTAAGCTTAGTCTTTTTCGACTGATACTTGTTTTTTTATAGAAAAGGAGGACAAACGAGCGTACAGATCACCTGGTGTTAGGTGATCACAGCAGCCCACATTCTCTTGCAGCACTGGAGGAATTTTAATAATTTAACTAAAGAAATCGTTGCCGGCCTTTAAGGAAGGTGTACGACCTTTTTTGAAGGTATCCATGTTGTATCGTCCCGGGAACACCGCACAAGGAAGGTCATTCCACAGCTTTGTAGTACGTGAAAGAAAGCTCCTTGAAAACCGCACTGTGGAGGAACGCCACACATCCAGATGGTGGGGATGATATCCTAATTTGTGCGTGATAAACACGGTAGAATACCCACAATGAAGCGACGTCTCTACGCAACGCCAAGTGATCCAGCTGTTCCCAGTGCATTGTGTCCCCGACAATTCGAGCTGCTCTGCGTTGCATGCGGTCAAATAGATCGAGCTGCTACTGGAGTGCGCCAGATATTAATAAATATTAATTTATACTGTAATTAAATACTATGACACATTTATAAGATCTCCGTACAGTATCTGAAAAAATCATGAAATTTGCTGTTTTAATGTTACTCAAGATAGTAATATTTTATAGTTAGTAGTTAGTAGTATTCTTGATAATGTAGTGTATGTTCATAGGCACATAAATGAATTTGCCAGAAACTGTCATAACCATAATGTTAACACCAGGAACAGACATAAGCTTATAATGCCTACTACTGGACTTAGTCAAGTTAGCAAGTCTTTTGTGGGGCGATGTATATGCTTTTACAACAGGATCCCAGAAAATGTTCAAAGCAAAAGTATTACGTTTATAATCTTTTGAATAATCAAAAGAATTGTTAAAAACGTTTGTGTGGTAAAGGTTACTAGAACATAAATGACTTTCTTAATGATACCACAGATTGGGAATGGAGCGAGCGCCCTCAGGCTATTAAATAATAAGTTTAATTGTACAATGTTACATTGTTACTTTGCAAATGTTACTTTAATTGTAAAACATATTGTTGATAAAAAAAGTCAGCTGAGTTTGTTGCGCCCATTCTTTTCAGGCCTGAGGCATTCATTTTGGAATGGGTGGTAGTTTTTTTTGACTTTCAATAAGTAATTTCACATCACATTGAATAAAAGTATTTGAATTTGAATTTGAAAGTATACTAGCGGACCCGACAGACGTTGTTCTGTTATAAAAAAAAACTCTTGGGGATGGAATTTCTTTAAATCCGTTCTTAGCTGATCTCTACTCGGCGAAAGGAATATTTCTACCAAATTTCTAGTCTCTACGCCTCATGGTTCCAGAGATATCCCGATGAATAGTCATTCATATACGTGGAAATCTCTTATATATATATACTGAGTATTATATTTATAGTCTGGCCATAAATATTGATAAAACTCAAAAACTTCAAATTCTTTCACTATTCTAATTACGAACGCGTTTGTTATGTTTAATGATATCCCGCCATTTCACATATTTTTTCAAGGTTAAAATAAAATCACAATAATTATATGTGGATAATTAAAGAAAATAGAATTACAATTATGGTTTCCCTACACAAAATGGGTATGGATCTTCCAAAAATATTAGAGAGTTGCCAAAAACTATAACGCATAAAAATTTAAAATTATGGCTAAGAGATAAATGCTTCTATAGTTTAAAAGAATTATAAAATCATAGTTGATAATATAAATGTAATAATTTGAGTGTGTGAGTTGGTAAAAATATATTAAATTTAATATTGACAATCAAATATTTGTATGCCAATTTATTGGAGAAATGTGCCCTACAACTACATTTTTTACGAACTATGCTACCACGATTCAAACAATTAAGTAATTAAAATTAAAATAATTTTCAATAATGCCAAATTTAGCTTTTTATGCTGCGGCCACGTGTAAAGCGAAGGCAAATATTTTCAATGTCGTGACACATCTCAACAAGTTATTCGCTATGATATAATTTATAAAGTTTGGAGTTACTTTTATCCACTGATTTTGATATTATTCGAGGAAATGATATATAAAAGTTTCACCATTTCAAAACAGCTTTTAAGTTATATATAGTAATTTCACTAGATACTCGCGTCATACATAAGATTCTTAATTTCATAAATTCGTAAAAGTTGACGAATTCTATGATCGCCTGGCACCAAAACACTGTATAATGGTTCCTATCTCATTTACATGCATCCAACAAATACAATGATATATTAACTATAACACCACAAGCAGCCCTTCACGAGTTGACGCATGGATCAGCCATCGTTTCCATTGCACATATCCGAAGGAAAGAGACAGTGAACGACTAAATCACTTGGCGTTGCGTAGAAACGTTGCTTCATGCGTGTCTTCTACAACATTTACGACCTCTTTTTGTATGAACTAGTTGCTCTCATCGCATTCCACCTTCGCTTGTCACGCCACAAATTAGGATATCATCCCTGCCATCTGGATGTGTGGTGTTCCTCCACAGTACGGTTTTCAAGGAACTTTTTTCCACGTACAACCAAGCTGTGGAATGAGCTTCCTTGTGCGATGTTTCCAGGGCGATACGACATGAGTTCAAAAATTAAATAAAGCGTGTACCTACCCCTTTTGTAAAAGGCCGACAACGCTCCAGTGATTCTTCTAGCAAGTGAATATGGGTGATAATGATCACGAAATATTAGGTAAATAATAAATCATCATTTAGCCCGTACGCTCATTTGTCCTCCTCTTCATCCTCCCATCAATCTACGATGGGATTGTTTTTTTCTTTTATAAAAGTTATTAAAATTAGCTCCTTTGCACAGGATGCCGGCTAGATTATGGATACCACAACGGCGCCGATTTCTGCCGTAAAGCAATAACGTGTAAGCATTAGTATATTGCGCCGCTCAGAATTTTTGGGCTTTTCTAGAATCCTTAGCGGCACTGCGTTGTACGGGCAACGTCCTGCTTGTCTCAACTCTCTTTCATTTAACTTGCTTTACGGATTGGTGGTACCTATTGTAAAAAAATGTTTAAGTAAAAATTTGAGTTGAAAACATTTTATTTCTATACAGGTAAATACCGCAGAGAGTTTCGCCGGGCGTTCTGTTGCGCTCCAACATCTCACACGGACAGTCAGACCACGATGACTCGGCTCACCTCGAGGAAGAAGGATTCCTATAGAGCTCACCTCTGCAGACAGCAGCATTACCCAAATATGTGCAACAAGTGCTTGATAACTCACGGCTATCGGAACTATATTATATAGACCAGCTGACGCCCGCGACTTCGTCCACGTAGATAAAGGGCTTATAAAAATAATTAGCAAGTTTGGAATTGAAGATTATCTCATGTCCTATTTCGAGGAAGATTTCTATGGCCTATCAAACCTTCTATTGGTATGGTTAAAGCTCAACGACGTGTATTTCTGTTATTCACAAATCTCGCGGGAACCATAGGTTTTTCCGGGATAAAATGTGCTGTCCTAAGCTCCGGTCTATTGCTGTACCAAATTTCATCAAAAAATTTATCAGATTTACTAGCTTACCCGTACATCATTCACTTGAATTTATTGATGTGATGCAATTTGTGTTATAGTAAATAGTAATTGTAAAGTAAACGTAATTATCAAATAAAAAACCACTTTGAATCATTGAAGTACTATATATAAGTATAAATAACTAGACTTACTGACTTACAATTACCAATTAAAAGTTCGGTCAATTGGACAGTTTTCTCTGAATACTTTGTCATTGCGTGGCGTTGTATTCAAATCGCGGTCAAAGCACAACTGAAAGTGAGAAAGATTTTGAGCGTGATCATGAGTTTAGTTGTTTAATGTACGTCAATGCATTGAATACATAATTTAAAATCCATTCTTCAACGAAATTCTGAGATAAGTCACCAGAAACATACGAAAACCAGGCCAACCATGTATTTAGTTACACTGTGTCTCGATTAAGAGAAACGTATACAAAATAAAAATGGCAAAGGATCAATGGAATTTAACAAATAATATCAAATATACGATGTACAAAAATTTCGTATCTAAGGTACCTTTAGATGCGGAATTTTGGATACCTTTTGAAGTTTTGTCGTGATAACACTTCAAAGAAAAGTCGTTTTATACTTTATGTATAGCATATTGATTGAAATAGATAAGATAGCGTAGAACTTTAAGCCCGTATGCGGTCAGTTGTTTTAGACAAAACATACACCACCTATTTAATTTTATCATGTTGTAATTAAACTATTATTTCGATTCAAGGCCTTGCAATTTTACTAGTGGCTAGGATTTTTCTGCCGTGCAGCAGAAATCTGCAAACGTTACTTACGTATTTTAGTTTAAAGGCCGCCGTAGCTATTGGAACGTAAATCAACTCTCGTCTCGAGTCGAAGTTGTTTTGTACTTAGCGGAATCGACACTAAAGATCAACATTTATAAAATTTTAAGCCCCGATTTTACCATTGAAGCACAACGCGATAAGAACACTTTGAACTAAGCGTGTGAATGATTTTACAGATTCAATTTGGATTTCACAAACAAAAACTAAACGCAGTTAAATGCTGACTTGTAAACTCAGTTTATGTCAACACGTTCAAAAGGTATTGGTGAAATCGCTTTTGTGCTTAATCGAGATCAAGACTGGCGTTTGAACTCGCTTACGTAAAACTGAGTTTTATTGAACTCAGTTTGTAGTGTCATTGGTGAAATCGCGGCAAAATAGCGATTTTAGCAAAATAACGCCAAATTCTTTTAATTTTAGTCAACTATTCGATTTGATGTTAGTTTAGATTGCGAACCTTAGAATCATTTATTTAAAACGCGTTTTCGTATCATTTATTTCTCTGTAAATATTAACTCATAGTTGGTTTAAGAGATCTAACGATTATATTAAGTTTATATGTTAATATTTTAAGGCTAATTTGGTTAAGGTTATCAATACTCTGCAGTGGTTATAATAAAATAAATATTTTTACCTCGATATTTCTCTGTTGATTTATTTATCTCTAACCATTTCAATCTAGATCCTTTTATAAAGAATAATTCTTAAATAAAATGTTTAGAAAATCTGAAAGTGGACGCCTCATAATCTCATTTTCCACAATATTTTAAGGTAAGTAAAAAATACTTTAAAAACTAAAATAAATTGAATGGTGTTTTTGAAGTCGGTTGTTTTTTTTTGTATTTTTTTGTTGTTTTTATTTTAAGGGAATCAAAAGTACACTAACTAATAATTTGTCTAAATATGTGTAGATCTAATAAATATTACAATGCAGCAACGAACGTAAGCAAATGCAATTTTATAACAGACAGAAATTTTGCCAAAGATCACACCCTTACTGTAACCACCATAGTGCCATTAATTATAATATTTGACTGCGACAATTACTTGACTATAACGATTATACGGTAGGTGACATAAAAAAGAATTCGGCATAGTATCGTTAATTTGCTCCTAAAAACTGTAGAGTTCCGTTACTTTGTCAAATTACAATAGGACCACACGATAAGCATCAGCTTTCAAATAAAAAAAGAATTATCAAAATCGGTTCACCCAGTCGAAAGTTCTGAGGTTACAAACATAACCAATTGAGAGCCTCCTCCTTTTTTGAAGTCGGTTAATAATACTTAAACGACAGGGAATTGAACGCTCATAATAATTGTTAAGTCCGCAGTGTGTTAATTTAGATAGTAAAAAAATATTCCGTTACGATACTTTTTCGACTAATTTCCCTGCCACATACACCGATCCATAAACACATACACGCGGACATCCAGAAAAGATTGTGCCATCAAAAACATAGCTTGTGAAAAAGTCTCGCAACTCAGTTCTTCTTCCGTAAAAAGTTGATAGATCCATGTAATACCAAGTCTGTCAATTTATTAAGTCCCTACTTAAGGGTTCTCCTGTCTTAACATAATTAGTTAACCTGTGGCTAACACACATTATTTTAGTATATGTATTTTATCATATGTATATACTACACAAACAAGTATTTAAATATTTTATTTCACATTTATATACCTATTAAAACACAACACAATCAGGTATTACACTAAAACATAGAAAATTCAGACATTCATTACACTCATACAAAAGAATTATAATATTTATTATTTTCTGACAGAGTCGCGGTATACGCGTAGTATGCGTACCGCGACTAAATATGCGGGTAGACAAAAATATTTCTGGTCACATGATCTGAACTAAATACTTGAAGGTCATTCAATTTATTCCATTGAAAGAATAAGCTCACGGATCTCATAATTGTTATTTCTTATAAATAATCTTGTTCAATTATATCTCTATCATTGTATTTTGTATTGTGTGATTATTGTAGTATATAGTATCAGTGTTTGTGTAAGTCCTTTATAATTTATATTTTATGTACTACTTCTTAAAATGGCGTATTATAAATAGTGAAATGGTGTTGATGTTTTTCTGACAAAGGTACTGTACCCAAACTATTATATTCACACCCCATACGCTAAAAACCTAACAACATCATATAGTGACAATATCAATGTTGAATATTTTTAACTTACAATATTTTGTATGTTTTAAATAAATAGATTAACTTGGCCAACAGAGAGATCAGAGCTGAATTAGTCCAGTAAAAATGCAGTCCATTCTCATATCTTACTATACAAGCTTTAAGCTTAGCAAAAGATCTACCTCTCAGGTTAAACTACTCCTGAGGTACTGTGAAATAATGGTTTGGTTACCGGGGCAGACAGGACCAGGAGAAATGGAATGGAAAAATTATCACTAATTGGTATCCAAGAGATTGCACATGGAGCCAGAAGAGACCTCGAACAAGATGGGATGAACTCAAAGTCACAGCGGGCCCGAACTGGAGAAGAGTGACAGACTACAGACTCCAATGGAAAGAGCTAAAGGAGGCCTTTGTCAAGCGGCACATCGAGTTTTATTATTTATTTATTTAAAACATCACAAAATCCACAGAACTTAAATAAGGTTATAATAATACTATTTTGTAGAACTTACATCTAATATCGGATTTATAATAAGACATGATATTTGTGCGTGTGGGGTTTGGTGAGAGTCAGTACTGTTGAATTGTTTATTATTGTTGCATAGAGTGGGACAGATTACCGAATTTTCATAATAATAAGTCACACTGACTCAGCGGGACTTGGAATACAGACGTGTGTCTAGTGCGAACTGACGGCACTCGTAATTGTATGAATAGTTCAGTTAGCTCTGTACTGTCGATCCTACCATGAACTATGTTATGAAGGAAAGAGAGATCCAGAACGTTGCGCCTGTCCACAAGTGTTATCATTTTATGGAACCTGCAAGATTCGGGGTAGTCCACATAATTGTGTTGTGCGCGATAGTTGAAATGTTTTAAAAATTTTGCTTGTATGTTTTCAATTTCATGGACATGTGTTATGTTCCATATATTACTGCAATATTCAAGAATACTTCTTACGTAAGCATAATATAGTATTTTTATACATTTTATGTCTGAGAAAGGCTTACTGACGCGCAGAATGAATCCCAAATTTTTGGTGACTATTTCTCACAGGTGTTCATTGAATGTCATTTTAGTGTCCATTCAAACTCCTAGCTCATGGATTAGGTTAGTTTGCTGAATGATCGTGCTATCTATATAATAATTGAAGTTGATGGTGCTTTTCTTTCTGGTGAAAGAAATAAACTTGCATTTGCTTACATTAATTTTTATTTTATTAGTCTTATAGTAATAATTGCTCAAATTATTTAGGTCAATTTGGACAGTCAGTTGGATTATTAATACGTAAGTAGACTTTTGTGTCGTATGCGTGAGGTATTTTGCGTATTGAAAGCATTTTCCTATATTATACAAGTATGCGGCATATAACAAAGGTGAGAGCGCCGAGCCTTGTGGTACGCCGGAAGGGTTGTCTTTGTAGTCTGAACGATGCCCACCTACTACTACTGCCTGGCAGCGATTGCGCAGGTAAGATTCTGTCCATCTCAAGAGATCACCGCAAATACCTAGCTCCTGTAACTTGCGTAGTCTACTCTAGTGGTCTACTCGGTCGAAGGCTTTCTCGAAGTCCGTGTAGATCACGTCTACCTGCGTGCCACCATCCATACCCTGCAATATGTCGTTAGTGAAGATGGTTAGGTTAGTGTTAGTGGATCGACCTTTTATAAATCCATGTTGTTGTGCAGGTATATTGCAATACAACGTTCGATTAAAATGTTGATGAGCAATTTTTTCCATGAGTTTTTTCCACGTGTATTAAGTATTGAGGTCGGACGATTGTTCTTAATCGATGTCTTCGTGCCCTTATTGTGAATAGGGACTATATGGGCCGTTTTCCAAATTTTCGGGAAGTAACCTTCACGAAAACATCACGTTGAACAGACATGAAATAGCAATACACGTCGCACACTTGGAGTAAAATAACGCTGGTATTCCATCACTACCGGCTCCTTTAGTAGTATTCAGGGTTTTGAGTAGTTTCATTATTAAATTTTCATCAGTATAAATAGTGTGTAGTGGATCGTGAGCAACAATATTTCCAGGCAAGGATTGATCGTTACATGAACTATTAAAATTCCTAGAGAAAAAATTGTCTCCTTTTCCGAAGAAAGTTCACCATTTCCATCAAACATCAGCTTAGGGTAGATTCTGTTATTTTTTCTTCTGGATTTAACGTAAGACCAGAGACTTTTACCAGAGATTTTGGGGCATGTCTTTATATTATTTTCTGATGATGTTATAAATGATTTATAGTCGCTACGTTGCAGTGATTTAACTCTGGCTCTTAAATAGGAAAAAGTTTCATATTCTAGTTTATTATTATATTTTTTCCAATTAAAATGTGCTTTTGCTTTTTCTTTTATAAGTTTTATTAACTCACGGCTATACCAAACGGGATATTTACTCGTACTAGAGAGAGTTACGTGTGGTACAAATTGTTGCATGGCATTGTTGACTACTGTGTAGAAGTTGTTAACGGCATCCTCTATACTACATAATAAGCAGTGATGGCCAGTCAGTTGATGACAGAAACTCGTTAATTGCATTGTAATTACCTTTTTTAAATAATATATTTTTGCATACTGCATTTTTCATAGAGGGGATTAATATGTCTACCTTTAATAAGGGACTATCTGATTTATTTACGTTCAAGGAAAAATTTGCAATAACTAAATCTAGATTATTATTGTTTGTATGTAGTTAAGTGGGGATAACCAGTGGGAGGCTCCTTTGTAGAGGATTGCGGCTAGATTATGGTTACCACAACGGCGCCGTAGCTAGTGAAATTACCGGGCAAATGAGACTTAACATCTTATGTCTCAAGGTTACGAGCGCATTTAGTGCCACTCAGAATTTTTGGGTTTTACAAGAATCCTGAGTGGCACTGCATTGTAATGAGCATATCAATTACCATCAGCTGAACGTCCTGCTCGTCTCGTCCCTTATTTTCATAATAAAAATTAAGAGACATACTCTAACTCAGAATAAAAGGGCTTATAGAATAGAAAAATGTCCCGGGCATTTATATTTATAAGTATTATAAAATTATTATGTTCTCGATGACTATTGTTATATTTAAATTTATACTGCACTGCTTTTTAAATTATAATGTCTGATTGCAATTAAGTACCTCCTTTTATTGGTGAAAGAGGAAGAGGGAAAATCAATCAAGGATTTTATTTCATGGTGATTGATTTTTCCTTTGAACATTGAGTGCCTTTTCCTTTGATTTTTTAAAAAAGCTTACTACCAATTCTTAATATAAATAACAATACTTAATTTCTTTTTTTAGACAAAAGAGTCCATATGTAATAAGTAGCTATATGTCCGAAATAATTTTATTTTAAATTCTTTGATTCAAATTCAACCTTTGGTGTTGATGTTTAAGAACCGATGAAAATACGTCTTTCTTAACTTCCAAGAGGTATGCCGATAATTATGAATGCGTTGCACTAAAAGTATTAGAATTTCTAACTTCTATTAGCTGACACCATGTAATCTTATTTTTTCCGATAAAACGTAAAATCTGTGTAATGTCGTCTTTCTTATACATTTGTGGTATAAAGATAGATAGTTATTGGGCGTTCTTCACCCCAAGGTAGAGTAGCAACTTTCGCAAGAATCGCTCATATTGTTAATAGCTATTAAATAGAAATATACTTTTTAATACAATTGTTCAAAAGTGGCGTATGGCAGGGACGTATAGCGTTCGGGATGTGGGCTATTACATACTCGTGCTTTTTCTTTACCTTTTCCGAACTCGTGCGTTCTCTTTCCCAACTGTTAAAATAATGTCTATTAAAAAGAAAAAACCAACCACGAAGTTTTTATGATTTATGCAAATATTTCTAAATATAAGCTACTAATTTGTTTCAATATCAGATTTAATGATTTGATTCAATGAGTTAGGTTTTATTTCATTTCATCTCATTAAATTTCATTTTCATTTCATATCAATCAAAAAAATCTACTGAAGACTTATGCGGCTGTTTGGGCATAGTTCCCTTTGCCTATCCAAAATGGGTGAAGATATCTAAAAAAAATCTCTGCTTATATTCTTTTACGTTTGACGCTTTTTTTTAACGTCATGTAAAGGGGCTTTCACATGGGGAGAAGAACTGATAAGAAAATCCCAGCCCATCTTTTAAATCATATAACTGAGTATAATATCATACTATACTACAGGCCACATAGTTCGACGACCGCACAAGATGGACCGACGTGATCTTGATCGGATGGTAAAGATCACCGGAATAGGCTGGATGAGGGCAACGCAAGACCGATTGTCATGGCGATCTTTGGAGGAGGCCTTTGTTCAGCAGTGGACGTCCTCCGGCTGATGATGATGTTGATAATATTAAACAATTTTAGGTTGCCTGCGCACAATTAGACAAGAACCATGCATCTTTATTCTCTATTTAATCTACTATTCTATAGTAAGCTTCTTTATCAAAGAAGCTTTTTTTTTATATGGAATAGGAGGACAAACGAGCGTACGGGTCACCTGGTGTTAAGTGATCACCGCCGCCCACATTCTCTTGCAACACCAGAGGAATCACAAGAGCGTTGCCGGCCTTTAAGGAAGGTGTACGCGCTTTTTTTGAAGGTACCCATGTCGTATCGTCCCGGAAACACCGCACAAGGAAGCTCATTCCACAGCTTTGTAGTATGAGGGAGAAAGCTCCTTGAAAACCGCAATGTGGAGGACCGCATCCAGATGGTGGAGATGATATCCTAACTTGTGGCGTGTCGTGCGAAGGTGGAATTTAGGCGCTTTAATATATGTATATCTTGAAATTTTGCTCAGTGAGTCAAAGTATACTGAATACCAACACCAGCTATGAAGGAGCCCTTAACTCTAACTTATGAAACGGCACGCATAGTTTATTCTTACTTCTTGAACTGAATTAATTCAAATCACAATTTTTCTTAAATTCAGCATATTTTTTTCTAACATACAATTTTACATTCAACTTCGGCAGCATCTGTAACTTTACAATTTGCTCTTTGCTAGTAATAAGGCTTAGGTTATGGGACTCAAATTCAAATATTTTTATTCATTGAAAGTCAATAATTACCAGCCATTCGAAAAAGTATGCCTCAGACCTGAGAAGAATGAGCGCAAGAATCTCAGCGGGCTTTTTTTTCCTAAAAAATATGGTAAGAAAGTAATATCGTATAATTAAACTTATAGCCTGAGGGTGGTCGCTCCATTCCTAATCTGTGGTATCATAGAGTAAGTAATTTATGTTATTGTAACATTTACCACACAAACGTTTTTTAATAAGTCTTTTGAATTTCGTATTACATTTGTTTTGAACATTTTCTGGGAGCTTGTTGTAAAGCACATACATCGCTCCACAAGACTTACTAACTCCACTTAGCTGAGTAGTAGACATAAATTAACAATATCTGTCAGTTTTCATCTACTTCTCCCAGGTCGCTTGTATTATATTTACTTTTTCTTTTGTAAGTACTCAGGTTTCAGCACCATACCTTATTACGAGCACAAATCACTGATCGAATGTGGCTTTTTGTTCGGCTCGGATTTTAATTTTTAATGCAACTCTTTTTGAAAATATTGTTTTTTTGTAATATTTTCTTTTCAACTCGAAGCGTACCCCTCTAATTTTCCATTGTGAAACACAGTGTGATTTTTTGATTCCATTATGGGAGACGTTGAAGATGGTCCTCAAATTATAGGAAGAATTGGTGCAACATTAATTAACGAGAATAACGTAAGAATGCCTAAACTATAAGCATAAAGGTAAATGGCGGTGCTACCAACAACAATTGAATGGGGTATTAGATTAATTCTGATACACCCGTGAGGAATTGAGGGAATTCCTTTAATATTATATAAAAAATAAGGAATTAATATAAGGAAGTATTCTTATTGACATCAATGTGTCAAGCATTTTTATAGAAAAACTATCGAATTTAATTTTTAATGTAACGTCCACTTTTGAGAAGCGTAGTCTGCTTAAGTCTTATTTGCACGTTGATGTTGTAGAACTAGAACTCTTTACACTTTCTGATTTCACGTCTCAAGTAATAGTTAAGCACAAAATATATAAATAACATGTCGATGTCAAGAAAACAATTGTTATAAGATTTATTCATCCTGTGTAATGGCGCGCGATACTCAATGTTTGTTCTTGGGGACGATAGTTCAAAAGAAATGCATGAGCGGAAAGACCTGGCTGGGACGTGAGAGCTTACGAGACTGAGGAGCTCAGAAGTCAGCTCACCATATATCTCCCTTAAAGTTTCACAGTCTGTTATAGCTGAAGAAAGTTATATTCAAGCAACAAATCGTTGGAGTGGGCTCGGTTTTTTTTTACAGGATAATTTAATGTGCGTAAGAACTTTTTTTGAACAGTCTCAACTCATTTTTCGTTGATCGAGTAAAAAGGATTCCATGTTAGGCTTGCGTATTCTAGTTGGAACTAGTATGAAACTAAACAGGATTCACAGCCACCGCTGACAGCTTTTTGTGTGAGGAAACCAAGTGCATACTAATAATATGGAAATGAAGATTTAAGCTCTAATCTTATTTTGACGTGCTAATGCCGGCTATAGACTATAGAATAGTAAATTTAGAGAATATTATAGAATTTCATATAGACTGGTAATATATATATCTCCAAGCTAACCTATGTTTTCCGATGTCGCCCTCTTTGGAATCATGAGATACTTTTGTCAAGTTTGGACGATTCTCTACGAAATTTACTATCAAAAATATTAAATTGTTCATTGTCTGATATTTCTTGGTGCCAGGCTTCTCTGCACATTCGTTTTGGTGAAATTGGCATCAGAAAAATATCTAGTATATCCTTACCAGCATTCTTATCTTCTGTTCACAATGTCAGCACTTTATATGATAAAATTATCGCCCGTCATTAGGGTCCCTGCCACTGGTGTATGCGGAAACTGCTAAAAATGCTTGGAAAATTGCTGTCCAAGTGAAAATTTCCCTTTAAACATGCGATCACAAAAGCTTTGGGATGAGCCACAGTGCAAAATCATTCACAAAAAGATATTATTATCAAATCACAATTATTCGGATCAGGCTCGTTTTATTGCTATTAACGAACGAGAATCAGGGTACTGGCTTCAGGCCACTCCTTTGAGTAACATAGGGACACTTCTCGATAATTCCAGCAGCAGCTCAATCGCTGTTGTTTACGCCTGGGTATCCCTAGGACAGTTCCCCATATGTGCCGCTGCGGAGGCAATGAGACAGCCTTGGTCATCATGGCTTATCTTGACGCCACAGTGCGGGCCGTCTCTCACGCCATGCCGCCTTAAACGACGTCTTGCGTCGGGCCTTTACTACCGTCAACGTGCCGGCTATCCTAGAGCCGAATGGAATTTCACGTGATGATGGTAAGAGGCCTGATGGCATGACGTTGATTCCTTGGAGTCGTGGAAAGCCACTGGTGTGGGATGCGACTTGTGTGGACACGCTATCCCCCTCTCATATTGAACATTCATCTAGAGCGGGAGGTGCAGCGGCGGAATCTGCCGAAAACCTAAAGCGGAGGAAATATGCATCACTCGGTGATGGATACATATTTGTTCCCTTTGGAGTGGAGACGATGGGTCCTTGGGGTTCATCGGCACAAAAAATCGTAAAAGAGCTATCCAGGCGTCTAAACGATTTAACAGGTGACCCAAGATCTGGTACGTACCTCTGTCAAAGGATAAGTTTGGCTATACAAAGAGGTAACGTTGCCAGCTTCATGGGCACCTTACCTACCGATAGCGATCTTAATGATATTTTCTATTACTAATTAATTAATTTTGTTAGATTATTTAAATTTTATTTAATATTATTTATATAAATAGCGTAATTAATTATTAAGTCATTTGTATATTGTAATAATTAAATATTTTTAATAAAATATATATCTTATCTAATATATAAAATTCTCATGTCGCGGTGTTTGTAGTTAAACTACTTCGAAACGGCTTGACCGATTCTCATGAAATTTTGAGTGCATATTAGGTAGGTCTGAGAATCAGACAACATCTATTTTTCATCCCCCTAAATGTTAAGGGTGGTCCACGCCATTTTTTTTTAAATTTTTTGACATTTGTATATTTGTTTGATTATGAGTCAGAATTAAAAAATACACACAACTTCAAATTTTCACCCATCTACGAACAGTTACTTTTGTATCACGATTTTAATATCAGAAATACAACGTTTGCTGGGTCAGCTAGTATTATATAAAATTCTCGTGTCCCGGTGTTTATTACCAATCTCCTCCGACACGGCTAAACCGATTTGTACGAAATTTTGTGCGCGTATCGGGTAGGTCTGAGAATCGGCCAACATCTATTTTTCATACCCCTAAATGATAAGGCTGATCCATCCCCAATAATCTTTTTTTTTTTTAACATATTTTTTTATTTTTATTTTATTACGATTTAACATAAAAAATACATACAACTTTAAATTTTCACCCGTCTACAATCAACACCTATTTTTATATCGTGATTTTCATATTATTCTGTTCCATCCACAGATCCGCAAAAGCGTTGCAAAATGGCAATCGAACATAATAAATATTTCAGTACGATAAATTTTATCTACAATATATTTGGTAGGTCTGAGAATCGGTCGTCATATATTATAATACTTCAAAACTTTTAAATATTTATTTTTTTTATTACTGTTTTCGGCAATACAACGTTTTCTGGGTCAGCTAGTATAAATATAATCATTTATATTAAATAGAGAGAAGAAAACAAATAGTTGATCCATACTTTAATTACATTTCGGCTAATTGGGAACATAAAACTGTATCCACACCCTAATGCTGTAAATTGTACGTTGCCTTGGATTGTCCATCATGTGGTTTTAAATTTATGGCCTTAAATTGGGTTCGCTAGGCGAATTATATAAATTAGGCGGCGTTTACATAGCTCAATTTGAAAGACACAATCAGATCAAATTCAAATTTACATATTCTTATTCTAAATAGGATGTGACATCACTTATTGGAAGTCAGAAACTACCACCAACATTCCAAAAAGAATACATCAGACCTGAGAAGAATGGGCGCAACAAACTTAGCGGGCATTTCATTCCATAAAAATATAAGCTTACAAAGTAATATTGTACAATTAAACTCATTATTTAATAGCCTGAGGGCGGTCGCTCCATTCTGTGGTATCATTAAGAAAGTCATTTATGTTATATTAAACTTTACCACACAAACGTTTTTGAACAATTCTTATAAATATCGTAATACTTTTGTTTTGAACATTTTCTTGTTGTAAAAGCATATACATCGGCCCACAAAAGACTTACTAACTCGACTTAGCCGAGTAGTAGGCATAACAAGTAACCAACAGTAATAAGTATTATGAAATTGGTATTTCATTGTTCAATTAGTTGAAAATTTATATTAACGAGTGTAGTCAGTGGTCCCTATTAGATAACTAACGAGGCTCTGATATCCACAATGGCTCATATACACTGAGTAAGACAAGCTACACAATATACCAAACTTAAGGTAATTTTACAGTCTATAAAAGTAAAAATGTTTTTATATAAAACTTTAACCGTGTAAAATACGACAAGCCGTCAAAGTGCTGTCAGCCGTAAAATCGTCTGTAGCAGTCGCTTTACAAATTAATTTTCGTTTTATCTATGGTGTTTTAGTAACTATTCTATTACTAATTAGTAACTTTTAAATATGTTTTAGTCATTAAAAATTACTACATTCATTAGTAATAATCGAAATGTAATCTGTAGGTAAAGTTAAAAAAATCATAAGAAATGTGTGACTACCCTTCTTAAGACGAAATTTGTTTAAAATACTGATTCCTTGTGTTTATCAGATACTACTCTACTGACTTCACTCGATAATATAAATTTTCTACTTATTGAACAATGAAAAACCCCTTTAATAATACTTATTACTGTTTTTTTTCCGTATTCGTCTTACAATGTTCTACTTCATTCGTCTTACGCAGTTAGTTACTCGCTGTTCGTCGTTCCGCAATTACGCTCCTTTGCACACTACTTGGCGATTATAGCAAACCCGCCGACCGCAGTCTGGTTAACCTGTCCTGTCGCCTTGGTTAATGGAATTGGAAATGTCTAAAATATATTTTATTTCGTAATAATTATATAATAGCAGGAAAATCATTACTCAGTCGTAGGACGTGCTGAATTCATTGATCTTTCAGGTAATTTGATGCGTACTTGCCAATGATGTTTTTATGGTAGATTTCTCTTGTTCGCATGATATATTTTCTAGCACCCTCAAAGTTTAAATAAATATTATTTCTATGAAGAAAACAAAACAAATAATTGCAATTTTTAAAATAAATTTCAAAACTTGATAAAAGGTAGAAAAACCTATTAGTAGATTTTTTACAGCCAGCACATAACACATGGTTTGTACGTATCTGTGATTTGTTACTACTACTTACCAATAAGCCTAGTAAAAATATTTAATATACAAAACTTAACAAATAAAGAACACGTTAGAAATTGATTTTTATACTAACAACAATTCCGAAGTTCGAATAATACGCAGTAGATAACGCATTTTCGGCACATGAGTAAATTAAACGCTACAGAGACTAAGCTTCATACAGCCACGCGAAATGGTTGCACTACTACAATGATCCAGGACATGTGTAAGTCCACTGGCCACTTGTTGCTTATGCGGCGGGAACCAGAAATAAACGATCGCACAGAAAAAATAATGATATTTAATATTAACTCCGCCAATCTTCACAAAAAATCACTTCGACACGTCGTGTATCGCCTCTACACGAGGCATCTGAGGGAGCTATTGACTACCACTTATTTTTTGCTTTCTAGTCAGTCTGTCTATAAATGAAATAAATATTTAAAAACATGTCTTTCAAATACCTAGACGGTAATATATAATTTATATAATCAGATGTTTATAATACTAATGCGGACCTTCAACTGTAACTTTTGTATGAAATCTTGTATCTAGGTTTATTTGATATCGATGATCAAACCCAATAAAAAAGCTAATAAAACTGTTTTGTTTAACTTCTGTTAAGTTTTTGTGACAACACTACCAAAATAGGTAACAATAATGTCGGCTCTTAAAAAGCTTTATCTCTGTACCGCTTATTTACTCATGTATTTTCGGTCTAGTTGTCACATCAGTACGAGTAAAAAATTGAGCATATATTTCACCTTATTGGCACGGCTTGGTAGCTCAGTCAAGGGTAAAATGGGTTTCACACTTCAATTGCTAGGAAATAAAATAAGTAATCTTTCAATGTATTTTTTGGAGATTTAGTGCCAAGTTGTAAATTGGTTTCTAGGTTTTATTCACATCAATACACAATCGTTTTAGCACAGAGTAGTGATAGATACTTACGTATACAGTATTAGTATTACATTTGTTATTAAGAATATAATAATTTACGGAATAAGAATAAATTAAGGCTTATACAAATTACATTTGTAACCAAAATTTATGGACGTTGCGGTAATCGAACCCGCAACCTCTCGGGTTCCGAGCGCTCTTACAAACTGAACCAACAATGTAAGGCTTCTTTGCACAGGATGCCGGCTCGATTATGAGTACCACAACAGCGCCTATTTCTGCCGAGAAGCAGTTATGTTGAAGCATTATTGTATTTCGGCCTGAAGGGCGACGTAGCGAATGAAATTACTGGGCAAATGAGACTTAACATCTCATGTCTCGAGGTGACGAGCGCAGGTGTAGTGCCGCTCAGAATTTTTGTGTTTTTCAAGAACCCTGAGCGGCACTGCATTGTAATGGGCAGGGCGTATCAAATACCATCAACTGAACGTCCTACTCGTCTCGTCCCTTAATTTCATAAAAAAACAGGTTGAGAGACGCATGATTCGTTAATCTTGGTATATCTTGTTTAGCTCTCAAGTTGTGGCTTCTACACGATCTACCTAAACTAACTATAAAGTTAATAACCTGCTCAATCCTAATAATTGCATATTAGGATATTGTCTTGAGATGTCGCTCTTTTAAATCTAAACAATCACGTCTCACACTCACGTCTGGTATTATTTATAAATTAAGTTTTCTTTGGACAAGATTTCGTCGAGACAATTATCAAAACGACGCTTTTTTCTGCCGTTGTTAGTGTACCTAATAAAATTCATGGGATTATTATCCCAGTCTTATTAGACTTTAAAATCTTATCTCTCAAAGTGACGAGCATATTTTCGATGCCGGTCAAAATATTGGAGATTATCAAGAATATCACTTACCATCAGATAAACATCTCACTCATGTCATCAGCTTATCTCATAAAAAATAATCTCACAAAAATGAATATCTGCTTGAAGGTTTTAAAGTGTTTAGAGCTGAGAGACCCATCTACGAAAAGCAATTTGATAGCTTCTCTCGATATAAATAACTACTTTACAAGCATATCGGCGCAAATACTACAACTCACCTATTATAAAAACGAGAATAATTCAGTTTAACTAATTTTAGTTAAAATTAGTTCATAATTTATCCTTTAATTACATTGTGATGTGAAATTATTGTAAAAACAACATGAATTGAAACCACGAGCACGTGCGCCGGGTCCTATAAATACAGCGACACTCAAGCAGTCGTGCTCGGGCTGTCGTACAGTACGGACCTCTCTGGGACGTCGTAACGCTGCCCGTTGTATATAAGGAAAGTAATAAAATACCTACTCGTGTAGTTTTCTTTAGAAGAACCAATGAGTGATCTTCAGCAAGATAGCAATTATGGTGTCAACAGTAATGACGTCACACCTTTTAAAAACAATACAGAGGTTCTTTCCTCGTCATCAGAAGTGGGATACGAGTGCTCTGCAATGCGTAGTGCAGAACGACGTGTGATGTTACATAATACCTTGCGCAGTATTCGCATGATACAGCGACGCTTAAGGGCTGGAAGACCAATGTCCCTAAGACTGTGTGTCGATGTGACAAATTAGCGAGATCTTTATATTAATTTCACAGGGATAGGTCGTTTGGTCAGGTTAGACCGAACAACATAACGGAACATGACACGATGGTATGGTATGGTTTAATGGATCCAATGGTGTCACTGTCTCGAGATGCTACAAAGTGGCAACTGCATTTGCTGCATAGCCTGGCGTGATGCATCGCGTCTACAGCGGAGGATGGAGCATCGTGAGGCGCATTTTACATCGCGGAATCCGCTCTTGACGATCCAGTTTGTCAGCTCGTGGTGCTGCAGGATGGCACCTGTACATGCTTATTTACGTGGTATGCTGATAGACGCGCATACTTTGGTATGTTCTGATGGTTTGTCACGGCAACGTGTATGGTAAGAAATTTTTATTTTATTACAATTGAGGAGCATAGTGCTCGTATGAAATTTAATATCTTAAAGGGCGTGCCCATGTGCCGTGTAACATTACTATTGTAATAGAAGGAAGACTAGATAATTTTGTAAATGGGCACGGTTGCGTCCATAACACTCATGATCTCTGCGAGCTTGGCATTAATCTTGGCCGATTGCAATGATGGCAGTCATTCAGCGTGGGTAACGTAGCTAAAATTAAGAATTTTAGTCTCACGGTGCGGTTGCGTTGGAGTTATGTTGTGGTTGCAACTGGCTGTATGGTTCACTAATTTTAAATCCGTCTGGCACCTCAAACTGGTGAACAGTTGACCGTATCGGCGGAAAACGAATTACCCACTCACCGAGATCCTATTGCACAACACACCCAGCCCATTCCATCAATCATATAAGAAAGGCTGTCACTGCAGCCACACTCAGACTCAGTGTAAGGATGATCAGAGTAAAGAGAAGTACCTCTATTCAATAATTCAAAACAACCAGACGAATATCTTTTATAAATCCACGAGGGAGTCCTACGAGAAAAGTGTCTGAAACGTGGTACCTCTGGCGGTGGTAGCTCAGGCCAACAACGTCGTATATTTGTGATAACCACGTATGCTTGATGTATCCATGAGACGCCTTGTGGAATCGTGAATATACTCGTAGACGCCACAGATCCGTATGAATATCTGGAGAGTGGTACCTCTGAGCTAATCATATCATAAACTTGGATAACCACGGACCCATGATGTATCCATAAGAGAACCGTGGAGTTACCGTTGGGAAGCCTTGTGGAATTGTGATTAGACACGTACACACCACAGATCCATACGAGTGTCTGGAGCGTGTTACCTCTGACCTACTCACGTTACACACTTGTGCTAACCACGGACTCTTGATGAATACACAATGTGAACAGTTTTATTCTATAATTCAAAACATCCTGATGAAAACCTTTTATTAATCTACGAGAACTCTACGAGACCCTCCGAGAACTCTACGAGACCCCCCGAGAACACTACGAGACCCTCCGAGGACTCTTCGAGAACCTCCGAAAAGCCTAATAAAACTTTATATTTTTGCAGTTCAACGAGAACTCTACGAGAACCTATGATAATCTCCAAGAACTCTACGAGAACCACTGAGAACCCTCAGTTATAATTATAGCATTTGTGTTTATGTAACTACAACAAAGCAACTCAAGTTGATAACAGATGCACTACTCAGAAAAACTTTCTATACTTGTAGGTCAACAAGAACCTACGAGAACCTCCGAAACCTCTGCGAGAACCTCCGAAACCTCTACGAGAACCTCCGAATCCTCTACGAGAATCTCCGAGAACTCTGCGAAAAACTACCAATCCTCTACGAGAATATCCGAGAACCTCCCAATTCTCTAAGCACATCTTTGAGAAATCTACGAGAACACTCAATCCTCTACGAGAATCTTCGAGAACTCTATCAGAACCTTCGACAGCCTACGGTTGTAATAACAGTCGATAAGAACTAACGCGAATCTATAAGAAACCACTACAACTTATAAATACCAACCAGGCTGGCGCAGAGCGCGCACCACCTGTCAGAATGGCCGTATCGGCGCAAATACACACACACCTATTATAAAAACGAGAATAATTCAGTTTAATTAATTTTAGTTAAAATTAGTTCATAATTTATCCTTTACATTGTGATGTGAAATTATTGTAAAAACAACATAAAAACACGTGCACGTGCGCCGGGTCCTATGAATACAGCCGCACGGTGGACACTCGAGTCAAGGAATGTCACGAATGCTCGCATAGTGTACGGACCTATTGTTAAGTCGCGAATCGCTTTTGTGTTCAAGTTTTCTGAGAAAATCTCTGCATAGAAGCACCCGTTGTTGAGGCAACGGAGGGGAGTGTCTGCCCAAGCCGAAGCCGGACCTAACATCACGCATGGTTAGGCCCCCAAGGTCACACGCATACGTCGATAGAAGAAGCTACGATGGATCCTCTCGAGGAATCACCACCTGGCCCGTCACAGGGCCTAACAACAGAAGATGAGGAAGTCATGAAGACGCAAATCGATGTTGAGGGTACTTCACAAAAAGTGCCCCCCCCCCTAGCACACCCGCCGCTGACATCCTAGCCGAGAACGCCATACCGCACCGATTATCGCCGACAGCACTTTATGAGCGTGATATCCTCACGTTCTCTCAGTTAATGCTAACTGAGGTGCTGTCGGACGGTATGCTGAGGTGGATGCCCATGTATCTGCGCATCCAGAACAAGAAGGTACGGAGCTTTCAGTAGACGACCAGGTCGCACTTGAGTTCGCGCAGAAGTCTATCCTTACACTGCCGCCAGTAGCTGCCCAAACGTCGCCGATGCAAATAATCGACGACAACAACCAAACGTCTCGCAAGCGACCTCTGCGACGCTCGACATCACCAGCGCAGCCAACCCGCGGGAAGCAGAGAAAAACCGACGTGTCTCCGATTTCGTCTCGACCGTGCACAGAAACACCGAAACCACAGAGGGTGACTTTCGCCAAGACGACCGCTGCACGCCCCACGCAACCCTACGTTGCCCGTCCAGCGCCGCCAAGCGCCGCTCGTCCGGCACCGCTCAATGTCACCAGACTTGCGCCATCCAAGGGCGCCGGGCAAGCACCGATAGCCGCAACCCGCCCATCGCAGCCCAACTCTGCGTTTCCTACGCCACCCGCTTCAGAAACGCAACCCAAGAAGCCTCGGTACCCGCCAGTAGTGATCGAAAGGCTGGAAAACTGGTCTAGCCACTTCAAGATACTGGCGGGAAAACTGAATCGACCGCCAAACGGCCGCCCGTATAAAAACGGATTCCGATTCCTGCCGGACGACGAGAATGAGTACAGAATGCTGCAGGCCTATTTCTCGGATCTCGAGAAAGAGACAGGGCTGGAGTGGCATTCATACTCACCACCCGAAGAGAGAAGTGTAAAGGTGGCGATCCGAGGGCTGCCAACGGAGACTTCTACCGAAGAGATCACTGAAGCCTTAAATGCAAAGCAGTTTGACGTTGAGCATATTAAGAACATTAAAGGCAGACAAGGACGTCCCGGCAGTATATTTTACGTGTCACTTAGAAAGACACAAAATATACAGTCGATATACGGGGTGACTGAATTATTAAATATGCTGGGGATCACCATTGAAGCTTGGCGAGGCAAGAAGGGCCCTTCGCAATGTCACAGATGCCAAAAGTTTCGCCACAGCTCCCACAACTGCCGCCGACAGCAGGCGTGTGTGCGCTGTGGAGAGCCTCACAGGGCCAGCGAATGCCCTCGCCTAAAGGACGAGGCCGCCACTTGCAGGAACTGTGGCGGACCGCACCCGGCAAACTATAAAGCCTGCCCGGTATTTGTGAAAGAGATGAAAAACAAGCACGGCGGTACGGTACCCGAAACAAGTCAACCTCGGGGGAGAAAGGGCACTTACTGACCGTGCTATCGACGGTGGAAGAAACGGCTCCGACTTCCCTAATGGCCCCAGCAAATCCATACGGCGGCTCAGTTGATAAGAAGAAGCGGGGCAAAAAGACAAAGTCAAAACCAAACGCAGAGTTACCAGCAAAATCGGCGGAGATGGGGCAGAACGTCAATGTCTTGAAAAACATGATGAAGCTGCTCCAGTCGCTAACTGATGAGGACAGGAACACCCTTAAGGGCTTGAGCCAGCTGATTCAATGAAATGGAAATGGAGGGTAAACTAAAAATAATATATTGGAACGCAAGTACCCTCAGAGGTAAAGTGCGTCGGGTGAATACCTTCTTACAAGATTATCGAGCTGACATACTGCTAGTCAGCGACACACACCAGCGGCCTAGTGATAAAATTAAAATACCTAACTATCACATATATTGAAAAGATGAGGTATCGCCGTCGGGACAGGTGTACCGAGGACTAGCAGTATTAGTTCAGCGAAGAGTGATACACCAGTTGATACCCGTCACAGAATACGGAACATTCCAAGCATTAGGAATTCTTATCAATGTGGCGGGTAAAATAATGCGTATTTATTCAATTTACAGGCCACCCGGAACAAGCCTAGATAAGATGGAGTTAAGGTCATTATTCGACGGGAACATCCCAACGATAGTGGCAGGCGACCTTAACTCCAAACACACCGCCTGGCACTCAAGCAAGATATGCACGACGGGGCGCATTCTGTACAAGGAGATGGTTGAGGAGCGCTATGAAGTCACAGGCCCTACATCGTGGACCCACTATATGCCTGATGGAAGCGGTGACGTGATCGACCTGGTGCTACACAAAGGACTCGACACCGCAATTCCAGAGTTGAGCGTACTGGACGAACTCGACTCTGACCACAGACCGGTACTGCTCACTCTGGAATTCCTTCCCAGTAGGGTCTCACATCCCCCTGCGAGACGGAAAATCAACTGGGGAGTGTTCCGAAACGAATTGCATACAAGAAGCACAACAGGGCCTGTAACTACAAGCAAAGACGTAGAAAATGAAACCGAGGCACTCACGAACGCCATCCAGCTCTCTCTCAAGTCAGCAACGCGCACCTCTAAGCCGGGGAAAAAGCAAGAACAGCTCCCGGCGAAGATACGGATACTAATAAACGATAAGAGAGAGACAAGGATACTGTGGCAAAATTTAAGATGTCCTAAAACCAAACGCCGCCTCAACCATCTCATAGAACAAGTACGCATAGCTTTGGACGAGTACGCAGCCGAGGGGTGGGAAAGTCACATTCTAAAAATAAATGAAGAAGTACCCTCAGTCCACAAGCTATGCAAACAGCTCTCCAGCAGCCCCAAACCAGTCCAACCACTTTTGGACCGCGAAGGCCTTCTGAAGTTCGCAGCGGCAGACAGGGCGGAAATCCTGGCCGACATTCTGGAGCGACAGTTCGCACCAAATCCAGACTTGGATCCCCAGCACACCAGAAGGGTGGAGGAACTTGTGGAGGCATATCTAGCAGGAAGAGAGACCACAAACGACCAAGACCAGCTGTTCGTGACTCCAGGCCAGGTGTCGAGGCTTATCAAACGCCTACCTACAAGAAAAGCACCTGGTCTGCACCAAATTACCAATGAAGCACTGAGGAACATGCCAGGGAAGAGTGTGGTCGCGCTCACTCGCATCTTTAACGGCATATTCCGCTCCGGCCATTTTCCAGACGCCTGGAAAACAGGCAAGGTGGTGATGCTTCTAAAACCAGGAAAGGACGCCCGCAAACCGGAAAGTTACAGACCCATCACATTGCTAAGCACTCTCTCCAAACTGTTCGAGAGAGTCTTACTGAAACATGTGACGCCATACACAAAACCGAGAGAAGAGCAATTCGGGTTTAGAGCGGAACACTCCACCACCTTGCAAATCACACGAATGGTAAACGAGATGGCCGTGAGCCACAACAAGAAGGAATATGTCGCAGCCGTACTGCTAGATATGGAGAAGGCCTTCGATCGCGTATGGCACGAGGGGTTGCTGTACAAGATGATCAAAACAGAGATGCCAGCGCAAATAATCAAAATATTAGCTGCATTTCTCACAAACAGAAGATTCCTTGTCTGTGTGGAGGATTGCCAATCGAGTGTTAGGCCAGTGAGAGCCGGAGTACCTCAAGGAAGCTGTCTCTCTCCGCACTGCTATGCCTGGTATACTGATGATATCCCGGTCGTTGGGCAGGCTAAGCTAGCACTATACGCGGATGATGCAGCTTTCTACGCATCCTCCTACAGACCTGAGCTTACAGTGAAAAGACTCCAACCAACACTAGAAGCGCTACCAGAATGGTTGAGGAAATGGCGATTAGTTGTGAATGTAACGAAAACGCAGGCGATCATCACCGGAAATACAAAACTACCCTCACCCTTGAAGCTGATGTCGGAGGAACTCCCATGGACGCCGGATGTCAAATACCTGGGAGTTACCATTGACCGGAGACTCAGCTTCAAGAAGCACATTGACAACACCATCGGGATGGCGAGGGCTGCTCGCGCCAAGCTCCAGCCCATCCTACGGTCCAAGCTGCCACTAGGAACCAAATTGATGATTTACAAAACATACATACGGTCCAGACTGACCTATGCAGCAGCAGCTTGGTACCCGTATCTCACAGCGTGGAACCGGGATCGCCTGCAAGCACAAGAAAACCTCGCGTTGCGTGCCATAGTGGGGGCACCGCGATACGTACGAAACGCAACAATCTCCAAAGACTTGAAAGTTGAAAATTTAGACGCCTTCGTAAGAAGGATAACAACAGACATGTTCCGGCGAACAGACGCCTCGTCACACCCTCATCTGGTGGGATTTGCCCCGCTACATGCAAGACCCCCAGACGAGGAGGGTAGACGAAAAATGGAGGCGTACTCAAGGGACTGCGTGAATGAAGAGGAGGATGAAAACTTGTGGAGTTTTGGTGAAACAGTGGAGAGACCCTGGAAAAGGCGAAAACTGACAGACTGTCCGACTTAGCTACGAGCTAAGGAACAAAAAAAAACAATAAAAAAAAATAAAAAAAAAAAAGAAAAAAAAATCAATCAAATCAAAAAAAAAAAACAAAAAAAAAAATTGTTGTGCCCCAAGCAAGTAGCGACGACTCCAACTTTAACCAACTGACTCTCCCAACGTCTTGGGAGAAGAAGTGCCAGGGTATAGGGCCCCGCCCTGACACCCTCCTTCCGCCTTCACACAGGGGGTGAGAAGAAAACTCGACGACACTCGAGTCAGTCGTGCTCGGGCTGTCGTACGGTACGGACCTCTCTGGGACGTCGTAACGCTGCCCGTTGAATAAACGAAAGTAATAAAATACCTACTCGTGTAGTTTTATTTAGAAGAACCAATGAGTGATCTTCAGCAAGATAGCAATTGTGATGTCAACAGTAATGACGACACACCTTTTAAAAACAATACAGGGGTTCTTTCCTCGTCAAGCATGATTATTGAAAAAGAAAACAAATTTAAAACAACCGACTTCATAACAGTAGATATAATATGCCCTAAAAAGTAAAAATATAATTGCGTATTTTTATACAATATAATAAATCTCGCATCTCTAATTAATTAATCTAATTCTAGTCACAATAATTATTGTTATTATAGTATCGGAACTGAACCAAATTGGACCAATGGAAACCACAACGAACCACACGGGAAGCGACAGCTTTCAAAAAAAAAAGATTAACCAAAATCGGTTCACTCTTAATAATCTTTTGAAAAGATCCCATGATAATAATAATATTGACACACATTTCACACATATTATCTTTCCCCAAGTTAAGCATATATAGCCTGTGTTATGGGTTACAAGACAATGATAATATATTTAATACAATATACTTACTAAAACATACACAAATTCATATAAACAAATACATTTAAACATCCATGACTCGGAAACAAACATCCAGGATCCACCGGGATTCGAACCCGGGACCTCTAGCTTAGTAGGTAGGATCGCTAACAATTCGGCTAATACAGGTCGACATAAATGATTGCAGAACCAATTCATTTAAAACAAAGCATAAGCTCTCCGTAAAAATCAAATCTTATCGCTTTGCATAATCTACATGATAAATGCTATAGTAAAGCGTATTTACGTAATCAAAACAAAATAAACAAACTTCAGGCATGTTTAAGTTGAAAGGTATTGGATAATCAAAGGGTTGTGTATATTAATAAGTTTTATTAGCTAAAACGAACCATAACACAAATTCTATATAGTTTAAATACCAAAATAATTACAAGAACTATTATGATACACTATATGATGTAGTGTAACAAAATTATATAATTCACAGTGAAATTTTTAAATCAACCGGTTGATATTCCGTAGTCAATTTTTTTTTGTAAGATGAAGAAATAAGAGCGCACATTCTCTTGCAACAGCAGAGGAATCACAGGAGTCCTGGAATACACCGTACAAGGCATAAAAGGCATAAAAGGCATTTATTTTCTCAAAATTGATTCCTTTAGAATTCTTTTTGATGTCATTTCTTATACTACTAGATACTACTACCGCTTCGGAAACAAATGGCGCTCTGAGAGAGAAGAAGCGGCGCAAGAAACTCTCCCAGCATTCTTTTTTTTTGCGCTCTTTTCAATAAAAATATACAATATTGTACAGTCGCTATAAAATAATCACAATCTAGTCCCAGGCTGTCCGATCATTTAGATATTCAGCAGTGGAGTAATAGGATTTACGACAGAGCCATTTTTTTATAAAACATTTAAATTTATTTATAGATAATGCCTGAACAGTGGCTGGGACTTTATTGTAGAAGTGTATACATTTACCCTTAAAGCTATTATGTATCTTATGAAGCCTACTAGAATTAGTTACCAGCAATCCCTTATGTCTAGTGTTATAATAATGAAAATCACTATTAAGAGCAAAAAGGTGACGATTTTTGTGAACATATATTAAATTTTCATAAATGTACTGACAATAAACAGTCATAATATTTATTTCTTTAAATTTTTCTTTGAGAGACTGTCTATAACCAAGCTGATATATAGCACGAACAGCCCTCTTTTGCAGTGCAAACACTATATCAATGTCAGCAGCATGACCCCATAGTAATATACCGTACGTCATGATGCTGTGAAAATAACTAAAGTACACTAATCTAGCGGTCGCAACATTCGTGTACTCTCTAATCTTTCTAACTGCATATGCCGCAGAGCTGAGTCTATCTGCTAGATGGGTAATATGTGGACCCCACTGAAGCTTTTTATCTAACGTGATACCCAAGAAGACCGTAGTGTCCACAAGTTCCAATCTCTGGTCATTTATAAGTACGTTGGTTTGTACCTCTGCTGTATTTGGTGTAATGAACCGTAAACACTTTGTTTTTTTACTGTTTAAGTGCAGATTATTCGTCTCAAACCAACGCACTATCTTTGAGAGTGCATTGCTTACCTCGTCATCAATATCCGCACGTCGCTTCACTTTAAAAATAAGTGAAGTATCATCAGCAAACAATACAATCTCATGGCTATCATCTACCACAAACGGTAGATCGTTAATATATATAAGAAACAAGAAAGGACCGAGAATAGAACCCTGTGGAACACCTATTCCCACAGGTTTACCCGAAGACCGTTTGCCATTTACATCGACTATCTGAACTCTTTCGCTTAAATATGATTTTAACAGATTTAGGGAATACAAGGAAGGTCATTCCACAGCTTGGTAGTACGTGGAAGAAAGTTCCTTAAACCGCAGTGGGGTGGAACGCCACACATCCAGATGTTAGAAATGATATCATAACTTGTGGCGGGTCGTGTGAAGGTGGAATAATTCGACGGTAGGACAGCTCATTGGAAAACTCCCCGTGATAAATGCGGTGAGGACACACAATAAGGGATTTTACAAAACACTACGAAAACAATACACTTATATAATAAATGTTTTCAAACACATAAATGAAATTACATTCACATAGATTCACACGCAACGACAAATAGGCTATTCTATTTCTATCTCAATGAAGAATGTTCATTAATTTTGATTTTTAGCTTTTAGTATTCGCTATACAAAATAAAAGCTTTGTTTGCAAATAA
>CATIXQ010000003.1:30314628-30338869 GCA_949711755.1 Leptidea juvernica | reverse complement strand
CTAGCGCGAGTATCGACCGGCCGGTGCTCGCTATGTGTGACGTCATAAGTCAACACTCGCGCAGTATTTTACGCGCTCAGGAATGGCACTAAGGGATTACGCAGACATTGTTTGAAATGTTTATCTAATTAAAAGAAAGTTTGAAATGTCATAGTTAAGTTATTACATAAGTTATTTTTATTGGTTCCAGTGGATGATCTATTAAGAAAGTAGTAATTGATAAAAGCATAATAATTGTATTCATGTAAGTCTTCATTCGAGGTTTCAACGTCCAAGTGTGCAGTACAAAATATGTACCTCGACGTGACTATGCTGCTGCTATCCGTCAGCAACCCAGAAAGCGGACAGTACTGAGGACAGAAAGTGGAAGCGGGCACGCCCGCAACGAACTCGCTTGTAGAACTGTGTCGAAGTGTCTGACCGACAAGGATGGCTTCATTTAGGTGGAGCAGAAGAAGAGGAGGGCTCCTAGTCATAATCAATGTGGCCCAGCACCCATAGGGTGGAACCAGTTCCTGCGTCCCATAGTCCCAGCGACGTCTATCTACGTGTCTCGCTTTCACCACACCATCAAGGCCTCCGACATTGTTCAGTACTTGGTGGAGAAGACAAGGTTTAGGTTGGGGATCGAAAAGTTGGTGACGCGACACGCAGTAGACTTTAAATCTTTTGTTGTTCGCGTCCCGACAGAACATATATCGACCTTCCTGGACGTGAAGCTGTGGCCAAAGCGGGTCGTATTCCGCAAGTATCGCGGACGTCGTCGACCGCCGGAAGTTACCGAACCCGCGCCTCACATCGCCACGAACATGTGACGTAGATTTAAGTTATATAAATATGTATGTTAGATTATACGGTATTTATTTTATGGGCCTTGTAGCCTGAAAGAAATGATTTATTAAATTATTATTATAATTTCATACTTTGTTCTGACAATGTTCATTTGGGTTTGAATCTGAGCAAAATATTTCATGCGCGATTTTCCATTAATATAGTACTGTCTAAGAGTGTTTTGCTAGTACAGGCACTTAATCTCTACTACACATTGAGTGCCCAACGCGCGAAGCTCCAGATATAGGACATGATCATACAGGCAAAATAATTTCAATATTTATGTTGCAAATAGGCTTTCTAACCGAAATATTTGATTGACTTCATCATCCAAACACAAACTCTTAATTAAAATAATATATCTAGTTATTTACTTACTGCGTTAGATCAACTAACTTCTTCAACAAAAATTTCCCTCAGGAAAAGAGGGAGCTGAGGAAAAATACGGAATCGTATCAATGTGACACAATAATTATTTGACTCTGCGTGCGAAAATCGGACAAGAATTTTCTATGTAAGGTTTGGTAAATAATTCAATTTAACACTTGATTGTGGCGGTGTCGTCAGGCGAGTCCTTTCTTCACTCAAGTAAGGCCGAGGGATGTGGTAGCGTCAAGCGTCATGCTTATGAGGCGCTACTTGTGGTGGCCGGAACCCATCTTTCAAGCAGGTCACATTCGTTCTTAAAATCTGTATTCATTCAAATTCAAATATTTTTATTCAAAATAGGATTCAAAATCACTTATTGAACGTCAAAAACTACCACTCATTCAAAAGAGTCTGCCTCAGACCTAAGAATGGGCGCAAGAAACTCAGCGGGCTTCTTTTTTTTTTAATATAAAAATATGTATTACAATTTAATATCGTACCATAAACATTTCTTGCGCCGCTTCTTCTGTCTCAGAGTGCCATTTGTATCCGAAGCGGTAGTAGAATCTAGTATATTAGAAATGACATCAAAAAGAATTCTAAAAGAATCAATTTTGAGAAAATAAATGCCTTTTATGCCTGTTATAGTAACCTTTCCCACATAAACGTTTTTTAACAGTTCTTTGAAATTTCGTAACACATTTGTTTTTTACATTTTCTGGGATCATATTGTAGAAGCATATACATCGCCCTACAAAAGACTTACTAACTCTTATATTCTCTTAAAATGTCCCTCATACGTAACTGAACATGACTACAATACTATAGATATAGAACCTACCTAATTCGAAAGTTACATGTAAAACAAAATCAATGTTTTTAGGGCGATGTAAGAGACATTTCTTGGGAATGAGTGCCGTTGATCTTGGCCACATACTCTAGGAAATGCCTATTACTAATGAGCATCGCCTGGGTGTTTCACTGTCTCATTTTTTCTAAATTTTTATAGTTTTTTTATTATTTATTTAATTCAGTAATGTTTTTAATGTATTTTTTTTTTCGACTTTAATTGGGTATTTTTAAAATAATAATTATTTATTATAAAAATATTTTATGTTTAGAATATTGAACACTCTATTCCTCAATTACAATTAAGTTACATGGCTTGAATTGTTTAGTCGTTTGTTTCTTGTATATTTTGAATAGTAAAAAAATCTACTAAAATCAGGACATATATTGAAAAATCTGTAAAAATATGAATCTGCCTTCCCCAAAATATTATGGGGACGGTTACTTTAACAGAACCCTTCTCGGTAAACAACTATTTCAGGACCAATGTCGTATTGTAGTTTATGGGCATCGGTTTTCGACACTTACCTGTGCGAAACATAGCAGTGCTAGGCCGGTTTCCGAAAATGGCACTTATTCGAGTTTGGTCCATTTGGCTTGTCATTGCTAGACAGCAATGTAACGTGAGGACACATTCCAACCTTTGACGATCATTTAAATCTCCGAAAAGGCATGGGCAATCGTCCCTGTTTTACAGCTCCGATTTCCACACCTTTGACGGTATAAGTATCCAGGGGTATGTGCTCAATTGGAAGTAGATCCTCGGATTTAAGTCCCTCAACCTAAAATAATAAAACAAAATATGCGCTATTTTTATTTGACGCTCTCTGGTCGTCTTCTTATGTTTTTTTATATAAGAGGGGGCAAACGGGCAAGAGGCTCACGGGATGGGAAGAGGCGAGGCAACCACCCATGGACATCCGCAACATCAGGTGTCAAGAGATGCATTGCCAGCCTTTAAAGCATTGAGATATTATGTCATTACTAAAGACTAGCGGACCCGAAGGCGTTGTTCTGTTATAAAAAAAAAACTCTTGCGGATGGAAATTATTTGAATCCGTTCTTAGCTGATCTCTACTCGGCGAAAGGAATATTTCTACCAAATTTGAAGTCTCTACGCCAAATAGTTCCAGAGATATCGTGATGAGTGACTAAATACGTGGAAATCTCTTATATATATATATAGATGACGAAAAGAAGAGGTCTAAGGAGAGATCCCTGTAGAATACCTGATGGGGTTGACATTGGAACAGAAGTAAAACAATTAAGAACAACCGTTTGACATCTGCTATGCACATACGACGAAAACCACCTGAATATGTTCTCGCGAATACCAGTTTGGGTTAGTTTATTGAAGTAAGAGGTGTTGGTCAATTTTATAAAAACATTTTCTATAATCGATGTTAATAACGTCAACCTACGCCAGCTCCGACATGAGTTTTTTTTAAACTAATGTTAAAAACTGACTACAGACCTGCAGGTTAGAAGTGGTAGATCTACATTCTTCGTCAAATCCATTGATTTACGACGCTTAAGCATATCCTTTTCTGTTATTTCGATAGATGCGATGTCGCATGTTTATTTATTTATTTACTTTCAGAAATAAACAGGCATTTATTACTATCTTATCTTATACCTTTAAACGAGCAATTCTTGTATATATAAAATCTGAATCTCAGAAACGGCTCCAATGATTTGAATGAAATATAGTATATCTGTTTACTAAATTTCATTAATGTCGTTGTTTTACAGTTTCGGCGGCGAGAAATCGATCTAGCTAGGTTTCAATTTAAAAAAAAAATATCCGTGTTTTAATAAGAAACAGCAACAATAATATTAGAATACAAAGGTAAATTTCGCCACTATGTACAAGACTGTAATAGCTCAGATGGGACATTGGGTGATCCGGAAAGCAGAAGACCCCGGTTCGAATCCAGATGTCCTATTAGTTTTTTTTTATTCAAGTTTTGTACATTCTTAAAAATCCAAGCAAACTCGGTCGTCCAGATATTATTAATAAAAAGTGCATGTTGTCTCGGTTAGCTCTAGATCATAATATGTGTTTCAATATAGGGATGATTCTGTAATTTGGACTGGAATATTGCGCAAACATATCACAAATTACATTACCTTCTCCGGATGATTGGTGGCCGTGCTTAAGAATGGACAGGTATGAGTTTATAAGTTTAATATATGACCAAAAAGGTTTAGGGTTTAATGTTATTTTAAATATTGGATATAAATTTGGTATATATTTCTTTTTCTTAAAGCTAAAACCGTTGCGGAAGTACCATACTTACGGAATGAGTCAGCTGAATTTTGAAATCTTTTGAATTCCGAGCGATATTTATGTCTTTCGTTTTATAGTTTAATAAGAGAATTCTGATAGCACGATGGATATTTGCGATTGGGATTAATAATTTTGGTGGTCATTCCAAGTTAAATAAAGTAAATCTATGTACTGATTCAATTAAGTTATTATTTTGAAATTCGGCAATCCATTTTATGCTATTTGAATTGGAATTAATGCCATAATCTCCTGTGTGATATTTATAATTTAGGTATGGATTGGATCTGAGCTTGGGTAATTGAATATAATCAAGTTAAATGCTTAGCGCTTTGTGGTGTTGATCTTTACTTACAAAGGAGTAAATAGGAATAGATACAGAGATATTATCTTAGTTAGACAAAGATAAATCTAGGATTCTGTTATTGATATTAGAAATAGAATAATTATATTGTGCCAAGTCACATAGCGAGATAATGTCTAGTAGTTCAAATTGATTGAGGCATACTTTTTGGAATGGGTGGTAGTGTTTGACTTTCAATAAGTTTTATCATATCCTTTTATAAATAAAAATATTTGAATTTATTTGATGTTCACCTTGTACGTTAGATGGTTCCAGAGAGCACGTGTTATTTCATATCATATTTGGCATATTAAAATGTCCTGTAAAAATTGGATGGCTTAATACTATCACACACTCTTCTACACTCTGTCTGATCTGAGTAAAGGATAGCGTAACCCACAGATCCTTAGCTGAGAAGTATCAGTCAGGGGGACCCTATGCCGCAAGCTAACGCCGCACAGTATTATAAACACTCCACCTTCGAGGGCTTGCGCCCGAGCCTCATAGCCCATATCTTGTCGCCACACAAGGTAACGATCGTCAAAATATATCTTGCTGCTACTGATCCCTTCAATTAGCTAAGTCACAGTGAGGCTTATTGCATCACAGTTACTTTGGCAAATGTTTCTGTAGAATTCTACAGTTTTTGTTAGAATTTCTAACGAGCCAATCACGCAATGACGACCTGTAATATTATTAAGCAATTCTGCAGGGCGTATTATATAATAATAGTCAACAATTTCTTCATCATCATCAGCCGTAAGACGTCCAGTGCTGGACAAGGGCTTCCCCCAAAGATCTCCACGACGATCGGTCCTGTGCTGCCCTAATCCAACGTATTCTGGCGATCTTGGTTCTCCTACGGATCTCCTCATTTCTGATTCGATCTCGCAGGGAAACTCCGAGCCTACCCCTCTCCATTGCCCTCTGTGCAATCATGAGCTTTCTCTGTAGCTAGCGACCACGTCTGCGTACCGTAAGTCATCACTAGCAACACACACTGGTTGAAAACCTTCGATTTGAGACACCGTGGTATTGGGACGAGAAGATTTAAACAACAATTTAGATCTAACATAATATTTACAAGCAGTAGTTTTTAATATTTCTTGAGGTTAAGTCTATGCGTTACTTTGCAGTATAAGTAGGTATTTGGGGATTAATAATAAGCTAAAGAGTACTTTTTAATAGCTCATGTGTAAAAAATAAGAGATTTAGATTAACATTTAACATTAAGATTATTATTAAATATGGATTAACGAACATACTATAATAGTAATCGTAGCTAGAAAGCACAGCAGCGTAAGCTGGGTAACAATGGCAAACAAGACTAATCAGCTGTGCAAAGAGTAATCAAAGCGGTTTGATGTAACTACGTGCATATAGCAAACAGCTGTTCTTATTTGCGATCAGGCGCTGTCAACCCGTGAAAGCAAATTCTACTGTCGATAAAACAGCAAATTGTGTGTTTATATAAAAAAAGCAATAGCTACGCGATTAACAGTTAAGATTGATTTATAAAAAAAATATAAAAGCACCAGTAATAAAGTTTGGAGTCTTAAAAAATATAATAAAATTTGAATTTTAAACACGTGTCGAATTGATTGAAGACGAATCGTAGCAGAATTTACACTCAAGAAGGCTCGCAACAATTGGAGTAATAAAATAAACAAAGTTACTACTTTTATTAGACCCTCCTCCGATTTAATGTGTATTTTTATGAAGTTGTATTATTTCTCGTAAATATATTGCACCCAAGGAAACATGAAACAAATAAAAGCAAATGTTTTCCTTTGCCAATTGTTTGGTTTTGTTAAGCAGCACTTTGTTTTTAAGTGTAAGACTATCGATGATCCATATAAGATTTCTGAAATTCACTGCAGCGACAATATTGTCTTCTAAATATCTATTCTGCAACGACACAATTATAGACTTCTAATTATTTACTTTGTCCTTGCACTCTTTACGGACTCAAGCGATAATTAATCTGTTCTTCTTTTAGCTCACACTTAATTGTTTCACTTTAAACATGGACATACAATACAAAAATAAAAGCAAAACTAGCGACCTGTCAGAAAGTGATGGAAAGAAGTATATTGAAAATCAGAAAAATTCAAAAGATTAGAAGTGACAGCATTAGGAAAAGCACAAAACTGATAGATGCTCTTGAGTACGCTGTAACACAAAAGTGGCGCTGGGCAGGTCATGTGGCGAGATTTGTGGACAAAAGATGGAAAGTAGAAACGATAATTTGAGAAGGACCATCTGGCAAAAGAAAAAAAAGGCCACCCAAGAAACAGATGGGTAGATGAAATAATAAAAATGGCAGGAAAAGAATGGAGAGGAAAAGCAGAGAAGAATGATATATGAGTAAGCTGGAGGAGGCCTATACACAGGATGGGGTTCCAATAACATAACTTTTATATTATGCGCGAAGTCTTAAGATAATATTATTTATTCGAAGATTGTTGGAACCAATAAACGGCTTTTTATTATTATAATTCTTTCAATAATTTTATCTGTCGCCCTTTTTCCCGCGGAGATCATAAACACCTTTTACTTGGTATGGATTTTTGGCAACCCGCGCAGTGTTGTAAATTTAGAATACAATACAAATATTAAATGATATTTTATAATATTGATAGCATCATTTGTTTTCGAAATCTTGCACCCTTTTCTTTCAGGTTAGCAATATAACTTCGTTGTTCTATCCTGTTTTTTACGTTAGTTCTACGTTATTTCTATTAACGATTACTTGTACTTTATTATATAATCAATAGTTTTCACGATTAAACAGTTCGATTTTCTTACAGAAATTATATTGAATTATTATTCTATACATAACTCAGAGATTTTGGTTTCATTCATCATATTTATTAAGAAATGGACAATAATAAAAATTATGTTGTACAAGAATTTTTCATTTGATGAAATACACGCATCAAGTGATGTCTTGGCACTCCACAAAGGTAAGATTCTCTCGAATCTTTTTGCATCGCAGTCCCAATTTGTGAAATAAAATAGATCAATCTGCTGGCTGCTGTATTCCCGAATTGATACGACGTTAGAACTTTAAAGTCCAGAGCATACTCCCATCTCATATGATGGATCATTTGAGTTCTGGTATTGCTGATGTCTTCATTATAATGTAAGAAAAATAACATAACAACAAGTGGGAGGCACCTTTGCACAGGATGCCGGCTAGATTATGGGTACCACAACGGCGCCTATTTCTGCCGTGAAGCAGTAATGTATAAGCATTAGTGTGTTTCGGTCTGAAGGGCGCCGTAGCTAGTGAAATTACTGGGCAAATGAGACTTAACATCTAATGTCTCACAGGTGACGAGCGGAATTGTAGTGCAGCTCAGACTTTTTGGGTTATTCAAGAATCCTGAGCGGCACTGCATTGCAATGGGCAGGGCGTATCAATTACCATCAGCTGAACGTCTTGCTCGTCTCGTCCCTTGCTGTCATAAAAAAAAACACTATAAGATTATTCCACGATATAATTGATTCGTAAATTCTTTAATGCTACATACAGTGTATGAAAATATCTTATACCTCTAAGGTGATGGACACATTTTCACCATAAATATTTTTAAAACGAACTTTTCATGTTGAATTAAATAGAACAGATATATGTGGAAAAAATAAGGCTGCGAATCATGTATAACCGGAAATGTGTGTTCGAATAATTTTCCTCTTCGAAGCTGGATTAAAAGTCGTTTCATGTATCGATAATTTTTATTTAGCAATGGAGATTTCCTAACATTTAATTGTAATTGTAACAATGTTTGTTGGAATATTATGATTAATTTCTATTAATGCTAGTAGAACAGACAATATACATTCTTTGTTATACCATTGAACTAGATGACCCGATAAACGCTGATCTATCCGTTTTAAATTATGAAAAATTTAACGGAAGCCTATAAACGAAGCATAGGAGAAAAGTTAAAAACAAAAACATTATCTGAATGACATGGCTTGGATAGGAAATAACAATTATAAAGTTTAAATTTTAAGTTAAATTTATAGCCTTATGCATAATGTATATTTTAAAAAGAGCACTGCAAAAAAAATATGCCAATATAGATCGAAGCGTCCCCAGAATATAGAGGAATGATATCTTATAAATACAGCTTAGTTGATCTGGAGCTTCAACAAATGAAAAGTAATATAGGAAATCGGGTACAAGACAGTCGTGCTCTGAAAGATTATTAGATAAACATTTATTGCAAACTAGCTGACCCGACAGACGTCGTTCTGTATATAATAAATAAAATAATGTTTTTATATGAATTTGTCAATAATATATCATAACATCAAAAATTACTTCGTAAAATATGCACCCTGCTGTCGTAATGGAATTGTTTCACAGCAGAACTGTCAAACCGTGCGTCAATAAATTCTCTAATAGAAATTATGTATGGACACATCAAAGGAAAAACAAATTTGTTGTTTTTATTTAATTTAGCAGCATTTTCCTATTTATTCGCCTTTTAAACCTTCTCTGGACTTTCACAAATAATTCGAGCCAAAATTAGCCAAATCGGTCCCGCCGTTCTCGCTAGACTAACGAACAGCAATTCATTTTTATATATATAGATGTACAATGTTAAGTACAAACGACCTAGTTTACTTTTGTTATAGTGACAAGTTTGCCCATGACCGAAGTCGTTGACAATCAACATGATATTGGCGAACAAGAGGATTAATATTCAGTTGTTGACTGTTTTATTGCTTAGTTTATTGTTGATAGCTTACTATATTTTCTCTTTTGATATTTATATCTCTTTTTATGAAAATGGACAAACAAGAGTATGTGTGTCACCTGGTGTTAAGTGAACACCGCAACCCACATTCTATTGCAACACCAGAGGAATCAGAGGAGCGTTACCGGCCTTTAAGGAAGGTGTACGTGCTTTTTTTGAAGGAACGCATGTCGTATCATCTGGGAAACACCGCACAAGGAAGCTTGTTCCACAGCTTTTTAGAACGTGGAAGAAAGCTCTTTGAAATGATTACTTGATGATTGCTACTTCTGAAATGTACTTTTCTGGATACCACTCCAGAATATTTCGAAGTCTAACTGTCTATCTTTGTGGCATTGAAACTTATAATTGAAGTTACATATTTATTTACTAAAGATTTAGGGCTCTCAAAAATTATGATGATTTTGAAGCAATCTTCAAATTTGGTTGCATTTTAACCAACAGTTTAACACAATCTGCACAGATGTTAGTAATTTTGTGTTTTAAAAGCAGTTGGCCGAATTAAAAAGGGCGGTTGGTGTATTCTGAAGCAGGATCTTCTTCAGTACGGGAAATATGGCCTAAAAGCGGTAGTTTGTCTGAAGGAGAATATTCTTTAATTTAACATATTTTGGATAGAGGCAGATGCCACCTCCTTATCAATTATAGTTATTTTTTTACATTTGTGCTAGCGGTCTCATTTGCACTTGCATCTAAGTGCTGTTTAGAACCCGCGAACACAGAACAATTAATAATAAGAATTTAATTTATAACACAAATATCACCATTTAGCTTTCTGTGCTTATTGTTTGTGTAAACTTTCACAATATAAAAACCTACATTACTTCGTGCTCAACAATATTCATAAAAAGGGTTATTTATTTGTTACACACTTTAATAGATTATATATTTATAAAAAACTGTTATTTACAGTTCTAATATTACAAAACAACTATAAAAGCTCAATCGAATTAATATTGCTCACTGCTGAGCAGTATTAATTCGATTGAGCTTTGTAACGAACGTTGAACGAGATTATAGTAAAAATTTTCTTTTTTAATATTAGTTTATAGTTTTTTATACGTAAGTAGCTACTATGTGATTTGACTTAAAAGTGCTTTTTATGTGAACCAAAAAAATAATTGAATTATTGCATTTCTGTATTTATTATGTATAAAAAGCGTGTTGTATTATTCACTAGCTCTGATAACTGGAGAGTTAATACGACCATAATTGGATTTTTAAGTGGTCTACAAAATGAAGTTGTATTAAATTGGATATCGCTGTAGTATGGAAGGTATTATCGATTTAATTAAAGAGGATTTTGAATAATGTAATGACATCAAACATTCTACGCGAGTGCTTCGAGATTTTGTTCAAGAATATATTATGATTTTCAAATCGTGGCGAATGTCAAATGAAGCATTGTCGGCTTTTTTAAATATAACTGTATTAATAAATTTACGATTTACGATTGAAGAACTTTATTTCTCAGAAGAATATTACAATATTCACTTATAGAGAAAATATATTCTAATTACTATATAATATAATATGTGAACTGTGAGAATATAACAATATCTATAATATATCGATTATTTTTTCTTGTTTAACTATAAATATTAACAGAGTAAGTAAAGTGGAAAAAAAAACAGTAAACACACACTAGATGAAACACTTAAAAAGAAATAGCTATACAACTTATAATCTAAAGAACATTCATAAATAAGTTACCTACACTACACTAATGAATATCAACTAAAGACACAATACTGAATACAATAATACAAGAACTTTAGTGAATTACGCGATCGAGCGGCGCAATGCGCATGCGCAGACCGTCATTCGCAATTTGTAAATATTATAAAGCTGTGACTACACTGCAGCAACAATTATTCATTAACTTATTTTTAAACCGTAACTTATTTTTATTTATATTTTTAAATGTTTTCTTTTAATATTTTTTTGAAAGTATTTAAGCTTTTGATTTCTTTAATGTCTTTGGGGAGGCTGTTGTAAAGTTTCGCCCCTTCAAACATGATGTTCTTTTTTCCGTAATTAGTTCTAGGTGTTTTTATATAAATATTATTTGCTTGTCGAGTTATCCTTTTTAAATTTAATATGATTGAATTGGTTACTTTTTCAGTGAGAATCTTCACGTTCGTATTTTTACTGTAGAGTTTCAGTGTATTGCTGATAAATAAAAAAATTATATACACACACGCATTTGAATAATATCCTCTCGAGATGAAAGTTAAAAGTACTTGCACATTGATAAATATTGAAAATAAAATAGGGCCGACGTGTGGGCCTTGACGAACGCCAGGGAGCGCCAATGCAATCTTCCCAAAACTTTACCCCTATCTATATTATAATAATATTATCTTATACACTTCAAAGGCAAATGAGACTTATTCTATCGTCCATATGAAAGAATAAGATAAATTTTGATTATTTTGCATAACAAGTTTTGCATAATCCTACGATTATGATTTTCTGATAAATCTGAAATTTTGTGTCTCATTGGGTAAGGCTGAAACATAGTGAAACTATCTTTTACTCGCGACTTCGTCTGCGTTGAATAGTAACATTGGGTACCATTTTCATTTTTTAGGATACTTTGCAAACAATACATACAAACTGCGCATTGTGCTGCTGGCAGCGCTCTTCTATGATACAACGGATATCCCTTGTCCTTGTGGACAGTCTCTTTAAGAGTATTTCCCTACGAACTTTAATCTCCTATTTCATCCCAAGTAGGATGTTCTGATCAAAGTTTCAAAAATGCTAAAATAAATGTTTATAAATTTCTATTTATCAAGTGCCTAAATACAAAGTTTCATGATTTAATCTCCGAAAATGACGAACTCCCATACAAACTGCCATCCCCTGTTTCAACTTTTCCTTTACCAACCTCTAGTCTATCTCTCTATTAAATTTCATCAAAATTAGTTCTGTGGTTTAGGCGTGAAAGCGTAACAAACCAACTTACATTCACATTGTAATGGGCAGGGCGAATCAATTACAATCAGCTGGATGTCCTTCTCGTCTCGTCCCTTATTTTCATAAAAAAAAACATTTATAATATTATTAGTAGGGATAACTAGTTATTTCACTAGCTAACTGCTATATGGGCATTCAAACTGAAACAAAATAATGCCTGTATTTTACTGCTTCACTGAAATAAATGGCGCCGCTGTGATAGCCTACTAGCCAGCATTCTCTGCAAAGAAGTCTCGCACTGGATTTTATTTCAAAGTATGAATGTTTAAATAGTTTTAAAATGTGGCCTTTAATTTTTTTATTTAATAAGGACGTAATAATAATTTATTGTTATTTAGTTTCTGGACTTTGGAAGTAATATTATAATCATATCCTGAGCAAACAGACACAAAGTAATAAAAGCTTTCCGTACATAAAGAAGGGTTATTTGTTCACTGTCATTTTCTTTTGAAATACATGCGAAATATAATAATTACTAGCTGACCCGACAGACGCTGTTCATATTATTGATAAATAGAAAAAAATATGATGTAATTATTCGGGAATATTGAAGTCTCAAGTATAATGTAGACCTATTTTTAACCGACTTCATAAAAGGAGGAGGTTCTCAATTCGTCGGTTTTTTTTTATGTTTGTTACCTCAAAACCTTTGACTGTGTGAACCAATTTTGATTATTCTCTTATTTTGATTTTTATTTGAAAGCTGGTGCTTCCCGAATGGTCCCATTGTAATTTGGTCCAGATCTGACAGTGGAATCCATGAGAAAACCAAAAAAGTCTTAAATTTTGCTATACATACGTATAGCAAAGTGGATAATAAATTTACAAAGAATTCAATATCGCGCCAACTGATTTCGATGATTCTTTTTTAATTGGAAAGCATATACTTCAAAGATAGTTTGGTGAGAGTTTGATTAGGTTCTGATTACGGAATCCATGACAAAGTAACGGAACACTGTCTGTAATCAAATTGCAAATTACTTACGTTCATTGCTGCATTGAAAAATTTTGTATATTTACACATATTTAGACAAATTGTTAGTTAGTGTACTTCACTAAAAATCACAAAATAAAAAAAAATTAACAAAAAAACAACCGCCTTTAAAAACACTATTCCAAAACAATAGATATAATGTGCATTAAAAATATAAAAATAATTGCGTATTTTTATACAATCTCAATTATTAATCTTATTCTAGTTACGATTATTGTAATTTTTGGAGTTGGTGTCATCCAAGATAGGTTTGTTACTACACACATAGTTATAGGTGAGATGTGCTTAAGTCGTGAGGAGGCGAGAGGCGAGAGCGGGTTGCGGCCGAAGGACACCGATCCTAAAAATAACATTAATCGTAACAAGAATAAGATTAATTAATTAGATTGTATAAAAATACGCAATTATTTTTATACTTTTCAGTGCACATTATATCTATTGTTTTTGAATAGTGTTTTTGAATGCGGTTGTTTTTTTGTTAAAAAATTTTAAAGTATTAAAATAGATATACTATATTATCCTTAAGAGATAGACCTATATAAGATACACAATTCCATCTTACATTATTTTGTTGTATCTCAAAGGTTAGCCAGCGTTTTTGTTGAAAGCTCCCAAATGGCTAATCTTTTACTGGCACCTCCAACAAATATCGTTAATGAATAGAAATCTTATATTATATCAAAGCCTTCCTCGAGAACCACGCTATCCACTGGTGAAAAAAACATGAAAATCGATGCAGTAGTTTTTGAGTTTATCTCGAACAGAAAGACAGACAGACGGTGCGATGGACTTTGTTTTATAATATTATGTAGTGATTTAAATGACAATTTGCTACGACTAACGAGATTACCTTGAAATCAATTTGTCTTAAAGCGAGATTTGTATACTCACTACCTCACAAACAATATCATGGCCCCATAGCAAAGAGGATGTCGGCGCGGGGCTCGGGGATGCAAAGATCATTTGATGCTAAACAAGTCAATATTGGAGGATGCATATGAGGCTCAAAAGAACTTAAGCATGGGAGGGATAGACTATCAGAAGGCGTTTGATTGTATATCGCATGAGTGGTGGCTTCTCGTGTTGGACATTTATAGGTGCCCGCCGGTACTTGAAAGAGCAATGCCCACATGGAAGGTTATAATGATGGCAAAGGGCTCTACAGATTCTTACACTACTGAGTAGTGTAAGAATCTGTAGAGCCGATTTATGTTAGGCGGGGTATCTTTCAGGGAGATTCGTTATCTCCATTGTTATTCTGCTTAGCAATTAATCCGATTTCTACTATTCTAGAGAAATATCAAAACAAAGGATATCATCTAAAAGACAGCGTATGAATTAATCACTTAATATATATGGACGACCTTAAAGTTAAAAAATTTACTAGATAGTGTCGAAATTTTCGCTACAGATATAGGCATGTCGTTCGACCTGGTTAAATGTAACATACTTCATATAACCGCTGGCTATAGAAACCACACTGATGGCAATGAACATATACTACTGAACGGAAACACCTTTAAGCAATTAAAATAAGACCAAACATACAAATATTTAGGAATTAACGAATCTGGGAAAATAAATCATAGCGATATAATGGACCAATTAACGCAAGAAGATTTAAGGAGAGTTAAAAAGATAACAAATTCTTATTTAAATGCGCGAAACCTAATAAAAGGAATTAATACATACGCTGTACGTGTTTTGATGTACTCATTTGGAGTCATAAATTGTAAAAATAGCGACTTAAAACGGATCGATATGAAGACGCGTAAGTTGTTAGCGATCAAGAAAGCTCACCGGCAAAAGGCGGATGTGGACAGAATCTATTTACCCATAGAAATCGGTGTCAGGGGATTAATTAATTTAGAAAACATATACAAATATCATATTTTGAAATATAAACAATACTTAGAACAGAGAAATCATAAACTCATAGAAGCAATAACACAACACGATAAGAACAGAGAAACACATTCAATTTACAAAGATTTGCATGAAATAGAAAAAGAACTGAAGCTAACGTCGGGCAAAGACCATACCAAAATTGAAATTAAAATTAGCATAATAAAGAAACAGAATGAAGCCTGGAGAAACACGAAGGTGCATGGGCAATTCCCTAAAAAGATCCTCGACCTTGCCATGTGGACAATGACAATGCTCGACCATGTGGACAAAGAGCTAACCTTTAAATGGCTGAAGAAACAACCTATTTTGCCAACATTGGAGTCGTCTCTACTATTGAAAAGGAATACAGATGGCAAATGCCGCTTGTGTGCAAATAAAGACGAAACTGTGCAACATCTTCTAGCAAGATGCGAAAAACTCGCTGGGACATATTTTTTAAAAATACATAATAATTTAGTGCAATATGTTTACTGGTGCTTGGCTAAGAAGAACAAAATCGATGTCAACAAGTTATGGTGGCAGGAAGAACTCAAGCAACCGATGTTAAAAGAAAATAGTATAGCTAAACTAATGTGGGAAATCTCTGTCCAAACTAACGTTACAATCACTCACAATAGAACAGATCTTATTTACATAGATAAACTAAACAGCCATACTTAACTTATAGATATCTCGGTACCATCGGACTATAACATTGGAGCTAAGGAAATAGAAAAAATTAGCAAATATCACCCGCTAAAAGTGAAACTCTCCAGGTTATGGTACACCACCGTCTCAATCCCGATTGTAGTAGGAGCCACGGGTGCACTGACGAAGAGCCTTAAGCGGTATTGTAACAAATTAGATGCAAACATTAACATACACATACTACAAAAACAAGCAGCACTTCATTCTTCCACCATAATTAGTAAGGTGCTTGGAGATACCGTTTTCGTAACACAATCATCGCAGGCACATCAACAACACACAGCACACATACATTCAAAATCTTCATAACATTCATCCACATCTCAATGATCGACACAACCATCATCCGATCAGCACTTATTTGCGAGTCTTTCAGCCACATCGAACGCTCATCCTCAAGAATAGAACGATCCATCTCAGGATATTTTAAATGGGGGGATAGAACAGGATCATAACACTAGATATCCTTTTTCCTGAGGATCTCGGGACAGGATATTTAGATAAGTTGCCGACAAAGTCGTGAAAAAATCAAGTAATATAATACACTCTTACACAAATTATCTTGCCCCAAACTAGGCAAAGCCTGTACTATGGGTACAAGACAACGATATATTTAATACAATATACTTACATAAACATTCATAAATACATATAAACATCCATGACTCGGAAATGAACATCTATATTCACTATATAAATGATTGCACCTACCGGGATTCGAACCCGGGACCTCTAGCTTAGTAGTCAGGGTCACTAACCATTCGGCTATATAGGTCGTCACTGGTTCACATACGCTTTATAAGGCGATAGTTCAGCTGCAGGTGTACTGCCAATGTTTTCAATAAAAATTGCGTCATTTAACACCTTATAAACGGGCATAAGCTAGTTTAGCTTATGCCTGCGACTTCGTCCGCGCAGATCAAGGGTTTTTAAAAATTATAAGCAAGCTTGGAATTGAAGATAATCTCAGGTCCTATTCCAGTTACGGTGCCCGTTTTCGCTTCCGTTCCCAACATATTATTTATGAATTTTATTTCGAGAAAGATTGCTATGGCAAACTAAACCTACTATGGGTAAAGTTATAGCTCATCGACGTGAATTTCAGTTTTTCAGAAATCCCGCGGGAACAATGGATTTTCCGGGATAAAATGTAGCCTATATCCTTTCCCAAGCTATAGTCTATCGCTGTCACTAATTTCAACAAAATCAGTTCAGTAGCTCCGGCTTAAAGCGTAACAAATATACTTACATTAACATATATAATATTAGAAGAGATAATCTCTACTTATCTCTAGAGATAAGCTTCAACTAGTTTTCTTGTTCAATGGTTTGTAATATGATCCAAGTGGTGATTAAGATCTCTGTTATGACCAAATGACACACAAATTGAAAACATAATATCTAAGGAAGATTCTTATAAAAAATATATTGATTTTATTAAGCTAAATCCAATAAGCTAGCTGACAAAAAGTAACATTCAATCAAATTATGTCATTCATAATTGTATATCCCGGACCTTTTTAAGGCTCACAGTTTTTCTTTGAAGCGTTTCCGAATATTTAATTAATTTCTTCACCCTCACTTTTGTAAGAAAGATATTTACATGAACAGATATTTTTTTATGGAATAGGAGGACAAACGAGCATACGGGTCACCTGGTGTTAAGTGATCACCGCCGCCCACAATCTCTTGCTACACCAGTCGAATCACAGGAGCGTTACCGGCCTTAAAGGAAGGAGTTCGCGCTTTTTTTGAAGGTACCCATGTCGTATCGTCCCGGAAACACCGCACAAGGAAGGTTATGCCACAGCTTTGTAGTACGTGGAAGAAAGCTCCTTGAAAACCGCACTGTGGAGGACCGCCACACATCCAGATGCTGGGGATGATATCCTAACTTGTGGTGTGTCGTGCGAAGGTGGAATTCGACGGCAGGAATCAGGTGAAATAGCTCTTCGGAACACTCCCCGTGATAAATGCGGTAGAAGACCACAAAATGAAGCGACATCTCTACGCAACGCCAAGGGAACCAGCCGTTCACAGAGCACTGGGTCCCCGACAATACGGGCTATTGGTCTTAAAAGATTTTTTGACCTTATTACTTACACAAATTAAAGTTGAACACAAAATTGATGAACGACGAGGGGCTCAAACCCATGATCTCGTGCGAGCAATTTTCCACGTGAGCCAATCGTTCGAGTGATGTCACGGTCATAAATCTTGTATGCCTTGTCCTTGACGTCACGTTCATAAATCTTGTGCCTTGTGGAACGCGAGAGGTCGCGGGTTTGAGTCCCGCATCGTTAATATTTTTTTTTTTTAAATTTTATTTATGTAGTTAATCCCAGAAGTGAGTACTATCACTTTATAAAAAAAAAATGAATTGTTTAGAACTTAGTACTATTTAATTTAATTGTTTTACTATTGTCTTTGTCATGGCTTTTCTTGAATTTTCCGGAACTGGCATTTCTTTTCAGAGATACGCTGATTAAGGCGTAGAATTTTATAATTACGCCAGTGGAATCTAGTCGGTGCTCGCGCGAGTAGACCTATCAATCATATACAAGACCATATAGCCGAATGGTTAGTGACCCTGACTACTAAGCTACAGGTCCCGGGTTCGAATCCCGGTAGGTGCAATCATTTATATAGTGAATATGGATGTTTGTTTCCGAGTCATGGATGTTTATATGTAGTTATGTATGTTTAAGTCAGTATATTGTATTAAATAAAAATTGTCACATAGTAAATTTATAGCTGATATTAAATAATTAATTGTTAAGTAATGAAAGACCACTTTCAGAAGAGAGCAAATTATGCATAGCTATATTATGGTAGAGTATAAAGGTGCACACACACTTTTATATTTTCAGTATCACTAATTATTACATGTAGTTTCCGAAGTCAAAACTTATAATTGCACGTGATGTAAATCACTCACATACACCCACAATGAACTTTGACCTTAACGGCAATGATTGGTGTTTTGTTTGTGACGAGTTAGTGTGTCTAACGAAGAGTAATAACAATAATATCATCTGTAATCACATTGAACGTAGATTCTATTTACTTAACCAGTGGGATGCCCCTTTTGCACAGAATGTCGGCTAGATTATGGGTACCACAACGACGCCTTTTTATGCCGTGAAGCACTTATAAATAAATAATTAATATTGACACACTTTAACTGAAATTATCCAGCCCCAAACTAGGCATAGCCTGTACTATGGGCACAAGACAATGATATACTTAGCCTGGCCATAAATACTGTTACACTTAAAAATAAACAAAATATTACATTTGAATTTGGAATCTGTAATTTTTATATAATTGTTCATTGAGTTTTCTCATTTTGGTGCCAATACATTGTACGATATTTTGCGCTGTGATTGCATTACACAAAGTAGGTATGGAGTCAAATGCAATTTTTAAAACTCTCCATACGCTTGGTATTAGTTAAAATGTTTGTGTACCGGGCTATTAAAAGGTACAATGAGACCTACTCTGTTTGTGGCAAAAAAGATCTGGCCATCCACATTGTGTAAGTACGAAAAAGGTGGTCAAAGCAGTAAGGGAAATAATTCGAAGAAATCCTGTACGAAAGCAAAAGATTTTCTCCCGAGAGATGAAGATCCCCTTAATCAATCCGTACGATAGACAGTGAAGAAATTTTTCCATGGAAAGAGTGCGAGTTTCTATTGATAACTGGCCTCAACGTTTAAAAGACTGTATTGCAGCCAATGGAGACAACTTCGAATAAGCTTTTTATATTTTAAATTGTTTTATATTTATGTATTAATCTAACACATAAAAGTAATAAATGTTATATGAAATAGATTTTTTTTTCTTATGTTTCTTATAATACTATATACAAACATAAATACTTATAAACATCCATGACTCGTAAACAAATGTTTGCACCTACCGGGATTCGAACCCGGGACCTCTAACTCAGTAGGCAGGATTACTAGGCACTGGGCTATATGGGACGTTGAATGTGAAATGTGTAAGCATTATTGCTTTTTCGTCTGTAAGGCGCCGTAGCTAGTGAAATTACTGGGCAAAAGGGACTTAACATCTTATGTCTCGAGGTGACGAGCGCAATTGTAGTGCCACTAAGAATTGTCGGGTTTTTCAAGAATCCTGAACGGCAATGCATTGTAAATCGGTAGCGGAAGGTCAAGTGAGAAAGGCATAGATAAAAAGACTGTTTCATTCGTTGCAAATTGCGGGCGAGTATAAATTGATTAGCTTATAATTATCAACAGGTTGTTTCCTTGAAGTTTCCTTCACAGTAAAGGCTCCTCCACACAGGCACATTATTATAGATCGGTAATATCGCATGCGTTATTACGATAATGCGTCCCGATTGCAAACAGCTGCGTTTTCATCGTCCGATATTTCTTGCGAGTGTTGTTTGATATGTTACTATCCATAGGTCATGTGGCGAGATTCATGGACAAAAGATGGACAGTAGAAACGACAATTTGGGAAGGACCCATAAAACCAAACGTCCTACAGGCACTAACGTTATTATCGCAGGTGTATTCTAGAACTCGTATCGGAATATCGCAGTCCTATTTGCATTATCCTATTTTATTATGGCAGCAGTGTGTAATTCTATGGCCATCCTTATATAAAATGTACTGAGAACAGATATCGCATTAACGCATGCGATATTATCGACCTAAAATAACGTGCCTGTGTGAGGGAGCCTTAAATTCGTTGGCGAATATATCACTGTTATAAAAACAGTTGCTTGATTTAAAGACCACCTCTTTTGTAAATGTTTTATCATCAACAATGAAAGTTTCAGAACAAATGGGTTGATCAAGAAAGAATTATGTATTTCTTATAACGCTGCTTCAATTTTGTAATTATTTTGATTGTAAAATCATTCAAGCTATTGTAAATAAATCACAAAGCTTATCACTTTCCAAGCTGCTCGTATAATTTTATTAACTTTTGAAAGGATTAATCAGTTAGATGAACATAAAGCAACATAATTTACATACAATACAAGGGACAACGATTCAGAAAACCCTTTATGTTAATCAAATTTCATTTATTATGTTAATTTGCGATCTGTTTGGATATCAGTGATATTTACAGTCTGTTGCGAAAGACCTTTACGTATTTTATCCACGAACGATTGTGTTCAATTATGTGTATTTTTTTTATTTGTTCTTTTCAAAGTATGTGCGGCAGCAGTTGATCACCGTTACCAATATTTTTGCAACGTCAGAGAAATCTCCTATTGTAAGTTCACAACGTGAGACTTTTTCGCACTACTAATTTTTATCTTTTCTAAGTACTTACTGCATCACCTTTTTAAATTTATATTATCCTAACCTGTCTGCATATTAATATCCTTTCCTTTTCCATTATCGATACTAGTATCTGTACATATTGTGAGGTGATTAATGACTGTTAAAGATGAACCTTAGGGTCAATAAACAGTTAATATTGAAAATACTCTAAGAAAAGTCATTAAAATTTAAAGAAATCTTCAAAGTTATGTAAGTGTCCGTTTCTAGTAAACAACATATAATGATAATTTGGCAAGAGAGAACAAGCACGAGAGAACGTGAGAGGTCGCGGGTTCGAGTCCCAGATAGTTCATAAATTTTGTTTTAAAATTTTATTTGTGTATTTAGCAAGGTTTTACGAAGGCTTCTTTGCACAGGATGCCGGCTAGATTATGGGTACCAAAACGGCGCCTTTTTCTGCCGTGAAGCAGTAATATGTAAGCATTACTGTGTTTTAGTCTGAAGGGCGCCGTAGCTAGTGAAATTACTGGGCAAATGAGACTTTTTTTTTTATGGAATAGGAGGACAAACGAGCGTACGGGTCACCTGTTGTTAAGTGATCACCGCCGCCCACACTCTCTTGCAACACCTGAGGAATCACTGGAGCGTTGCCGGCCTTTAAGGAAGGTGTAGGTTTTTATTGGTAAACTTGAGTCTTCTGGGGGTTAAATTGGACAAGGTTCAATTTACCCCACTCCGCGACCTTCTCAAGAGATGACTCGATAGAAGACACAAGTTTCTCCCGGCACTGGTCGACGATTTCCCGAGAGAGACGTGCATGGCCCGTGTATACGGCATCATCAGTGCTGTCATCTGCATAGCAATGAATGTTAGAGGTGTCTAACATATCATTGATATGCAGACGAAACAGCGTAGGAGATAGCACACAGCCTTGGGGCACTAAAGCATTCACGGGCTTCGGGTTCGAGCAATGTCCGTCGACAACGACCTGTATGCTGCGCCCAGTGAGGAAGCTGGAGGTCCACTTGCACAAGCTCTCGGGAAGCCCAAATGATGGAAGTTTAGAGAGGAGCGCCTTGTGCCATACACGATCAAAGGCCTTCGCTATATCCAGGCTAACTGCCAGGCCTTCCCCCTTGCTTTCAATAGCCGCAGCCCATCTATGTGTTAGGTATACCAGAAGATCACCTGCCGACCGACCATGGCGAAAGCCGTATTGTCGGTCGTTGATCAACTGGTGACCCTCTAGGTATACCAAGAGCTGACGGCTAATTATGCTCTCCATGATTTTGGAGAGCAGGGAGGTAATAGCAATAGGCCTGAGGTTTGCCGGATCCCAATTGTCTCATTTTTTTTGGATCGGATGGACAAGGGCTGACTTCCATGAGTCAGGGACTACGCCTTTGGAATAAGAGTGCCGGAATAAATGCGTTAGCACCGGCGTCAACTCAGGGGCACACGTTCTAAGCACGATTGGAGAAATGCCATCCGGCCCGCTCGACTTCCTGACGTCCAACGAAAACAGAGCTCGCCTAACAGTTTTCTGTCTGAACTGTACTTCATGCATAGAGCTCTGACACCGCGGGATGGTTGGCGGTGTTTTTCCGTTGTCGTCAAGAGTCGAGTTGGAGGCGAAAAGAGCGCACAGGAGATCGGCTTTCTCTTTTGCCGTATGGGCCAGGGTGTCATTCCTCATGTGAAACGGTGGCATGGACGGCTGGCTGAAGTTACCAAGAGCAGCTTTCGACAACGACCAGAACTTGCGTGTTCCGGTCGGGTAACTGGAAAGCTGCTCGCCGATTTTGACGACGTGTTTTGACATTGCACGGGCGAATTGCCGCTTAAAAAATCTGGAGGCACGGTTGTATTTCCTCTTAAGAACTATGCAGTTCGGATCCTTTGTGCCCAGCGCCGCAACCCAAGTTCGATACGCCTGTTTTTTGCAGTCAGATGCTGCTTTGACTGACGCATCGAACCAGGGCTGTGATCTGCCTCCGATCGGTACTACAGAGCTTGGTATAAAAATATCCATGCCCTGCAGTATCACATCGGCTACTGCAATGGCGCAGGCACTAGGATCATCCGAAGGGAAACAAAACCTGCTCCAAGGGTAGGATGCAAAAAAGGAACGCATCCTATCCCAATCTGCTGACTTGTAGTGCCAAACGCGGCGGGTCGCTGGTGGTCTGCGACGTGGGCGTCGGATAGGCACTACACTCCTGACAAGGCAATGGTCGAGCGTTCCGAGAGGGGCGTCGACAATGACCTGGTAACCATCGGGATGTGTAGTCAGCAGAAGATCTAATAAGGACGGCATGTGGCTATCCACATCCGGGAACCGCGTTGTCGACTCAACCACTGGGACAGACCGTACGCCAATGCAAAATTATGCACAGATCGCCCTGCGTAGTTTGTGGTATGTGATCCAAGCCATTCGGCATTGTGCCCGTTGAAATCACCCAAGAATACGATTTCAGCGGAGGGGATCTGTGAAAGCACGTCGTCAATTGACACTTGAACGCAGCCCATGAGATGATCGGTTTCTGCGTTACCACTATGGGACCTGTAGACACACACATAGATGCGGACGCGGTCCTCTAAATCTGCGCGGAGCCAGAGAGTGGACACGTCTCTACCCTCAAAATTGCCGAGACGGCGACAGCAGATATCCTCCCTAACGTACACACATACCCCGGCATGAGGCATGAAATTGTGCTCAATTTTGTACCCGGGGTACGTTACGCTAGGTCGAGATATCTGCGTCTCCGTAAGGAAACACAAGGCCGGCTTCGCCGTCTCAAGGTGGTGGTGGACGGCGTTTTAGTTGGAGTGAATTCCCCTGATATTGCAAAAGTCCACGTTGAGTGTGGAGCGGGGTGCCGTGGTGTTACTGCCTCGTTTGTCCTTGGTCATGCGCGGTACTGTGCCCTCCCCAGAATACGAAGGGCAGCC
>CATIXQ010000003.1:30259157-30314528 GCA_949711755.1 Leptidea juvernica | reverse complement strand
AGACGGCTGCGTGACTCTCCCACTTCTGAAAAGCCCTTAGTCGCCTCTTACGACACCCATGGGCCTGGGACTCCCCTATTCTTTTTATGCCCCGGGGAAAGTACAAGGCACTTAACATGTTATGTCTCAAGGTTGTAGTGCCGCTCAGAATTTTTGGGGTGTTTCAAGAATCCTGAGCGGCACTGCATTGTAATGGGCAAGGCGTATCAATTACTATCAGCTGAACGTCCTGCTCGTCTCGTCCCTTATTTCCATTAAAAAAAACACATGTTACTACTATCTGGTGATCGGTGCGCCTCATGTACAATGATGTTTCAATGTTTCGTTCCAATTTAATTATTTTTTGTTAATTACGAAATTCGTAGAAGTTTAATCATTACATTAAATATTTCATATTACCCTATTATTGTAATGAAATAGTGTCATGGCATTGAACTATTAAAAATGTGAGATACATTTTAATAGCTCGACAGTTCGATAGAAGTATTCCTACAGAAATTAAAATTAAATTGTAAAACATTAAGGTACTAGAATCTAAACAAATGTACAGTCATTTCTATCGCTATCTACAATCACAATTGTCTACTCCCAGGCTGTCCGATCGTTTAGATATTCAGCAGTGGAGTAATCGGATTTACGACAGGGCCATTTTTTTATAAAACATTTATATTGATTTATAGATAATGCTTGAACAGTGGCTGGGACTTTATTATAGAAGTGTATACATTTAGCCCTAAAGCTATTATGTATCTTATAAAGCCTACTAGAATTAGTTACAAGCATCACTTATTTATAGTGTTATAATAATGAAAATCACTATTAAGAGCAAATAGGTGGCTATTTTTGTGAACGTATATTAAATTTTCATAAATGTACTGACAATGAACAGTCATAATATTTATTTCTTTAAATTTTTCTTTTAGAGACTGTCTCTAACCAAGCTGATATATAGCACGAACAGCTCTTTTTTACAGAGCAAACACTATATCAATGTCAGCAGCATGACCCCATGGTAAAATACCGTACGTCATGATGCTGTGAAAATAACAGAAGTACACTAATCTAGCGGTCGCAACATTCGTGTACTCTCTAATCTTTCTAACTGCATATGCCGCAGTGCTGAGTCTATCTGCTAGATGGGCAATATGTGGACCCCACTGAAGCTTTTTATCTAACGTGATACCCAAGAAAACCGTAGTGTCCACAAGTTCCAATCTCTGGTCATTTATAAGTACGTTGGTTTGTACCTCCGCTGTGTTTGGTGTTATGGACCGTAAATACTTTGTTTTTTTTACATTTTTACATTTCACAGGTTTACCCGAAGTCCGTTTGCCATTTACATCGACTATCTGAACTCTTTCGCTTAAATATGATTTTAACAGATATAGGGCTCTATTTTTCACTCCATAATGCTTTAGTTTTAGGAGTAAATTTTCATGGTGGACGCAGTCAAATGCTTTGGACAAATCACAAAAAATGCCCAATGCATCCTGTGACTCTTCCCAGGCGTCAAAGATGTGCTCAATGCCCGAACTGCCCGATTTAAACAAAGGTATAACTTTGCTGTATTTCATGAGGTCAGGGAACACACCCTCATCTATGCATTTATTTAAAATTATTGCTAATTCAGGTGCTATAATGTCAAGTATGGATTTTACAATATTAGTCGAATGGCCCCATAGGTCTTTTGTGTGCAAAATTAGATTAAAATCGGTTGAGTTGTTTAGGAGTTCATCGCAAACAAACAACGTGATACGAAATAAGTATATATTTTAAAGATAAAGATAAATTTGCTAATGTTATTTCAGTCACTCGATTTTCATCGCTTGCTTTGCCGTAGGAATGACCAGCCCCATGAAACCGTTGCAAGAATTAGTACTTAAGCGAGCATCTAGAAAGATGTAAGATATTTTTATTTCATTATCTTAGATTGACAATTAATTTTTGAAAACAGTACTTTAATAAATTATTCCATCAAGAGTTGACTATTGTTCATTCTAATCATTCCTAAAAGCACAATTTGTCGATAGATTAGATTGATGAAAGGTTGAAAAGTAAGGATCACTTTGTTCAAGATTTAAGAAATTAATGAACAAAACACTCCAGAAATTTTCGAGAGTTTGCCCGGAATCGAAAATCTATAAATATAACTAGCCTCGCGATAATTGTTACATTTTGAAAACTTTTTCTGTTAATTTAGAAACGCGTTTGTTGTTAGGTTTTCAACGATTAAGGCTATTTAAGTCTGTCGTTTAATGTGTTGTCATTTGTATATTTGTCAGCTTGATGTGTTTACAAACGCTACCAACGTCATGAACTGTCTAAGACATTTGACATTTTAAGTTCCCGATATACGAGTATGATTGATATTAGATTAGACATCCCAATTAATTATAACATTTATTTCAGGACTTATTTTATAAGTACTGTTTTATATAATTATAACTATAATTTGATGTTGATGCGTGTAAGTGAGTTAGCACTGCAGTAGTGCCAACTAACAGTTGGTAGCGTAATCACAGTGACAGTCGTGTACTATATAAGCCAAAGCGCTCAGTTCGAGAGAACATTACACATTGTTAGTTGTAAGGGGTAACGCTGCCCAAATTGTATTAAATAGTTATAAGTGGAATTTGTAAAATACAGATATTTCAATTTTAAGTGCGTTTTAATTCCCAACCCCTTCTACATATTAAAAAATGATTGGGAAAGCACGTTTTTCTACCAAATAATGTCAAAAAACTGGCTTTGGGCATTTTTGTGACAATATTATCATTCCTTACGATTGAAATATTTTAGGACAAACAAAGCCATGTTTTAAGGCGGGCCTTAAACGCTAATGAATTAGCAGTAGCAGTAAATTACAAATATTTTAAAAAACTCATAATTTTCTACGATACATTTTTGTCATTTTTATCTTAAGATGGTTAGGCAAATTGAATTTGTGGTGCGTTTAAGATTGTTCTTGCTAAAACGTGTTTACATAGTAAGAATCAGGTTACTGTTATTTCTTAATTATTTAATAGAAACCATTAGGGGACCGTAGACCGTAACCTATTAACGAAAGTAAACAAACGGAAGGTCACAAATCGATTGCGAAAGAATTTTTAAAACTAAAACGCGCCGCCTAACGTGTATTTCTTAATATAATATATATTTATTTTGTGCGTCTGTTGTAACTGAACTCCTCCTAAACGGCTGGACCGATTTTAATTAAACTTTCTGTGTGTCTTCAGGTGGATTGGAGAATGGTTAAGATTCACAATTGAACTACCTCCTGAACGGCTGGACCGATTTTGATGATTTTTTTGTGTGTTTCAGTGAATTTGAGATTGGTTTAGATTCTCAATTCCGTCCATATAATATAATTCTCCTGCTCATGTGTATGTTAGTGAACTCCTCCTAACGGCTGGACCGATTTTTCAAATTTAAGATGTGTGTACAGGACAACGTCTGTCGGGTCCACTAGTAATAAAAATAATATATTAATCTGTCATTTATTTCAGGCATTTATTTTTTAATTTATTTGGATTAAGGTCTACCAGCAGTAATTACAATAAAACTTATAAAAACGCAACAAAAGTGTACATAACTATAACAAATTGTGTAACTAATTGTAGGTGAATACCAGTGGGAGGCTCCTTTGCACCGGATGCCGGCTAGATTATGGATAACACAACGCCGGCATCCTGTGCAAAGTAGCTCCACTCGTATTATCACAAAATAACGTTACACAAGCTTAATGCTTTTTAATGCAATTTTTTATTTATTATTTCACAAATTTCTATTTGTATTTAAAAATAGTACCTACTTTAACCACTATTTTTACATTATATTAATCATCACTTAATTTTTGTGCCTTTCGTTTAACGAATTTTAAGAATGTCAACTAATCAATTTTACTGTTATGAGCCTTTTATAATTTTCAATATGTCATGACATAAACATACTATGTAATAGGTACCTTTCATTTTCTAATATATAAAATTCTCGTGTCATGGTGTTAAACTTTGAACTCCTCCGAAGCGGCTTGACCGATTCTCATTAAATTTTGAGTGCATATTGGGTAGGTCTGAGAATCGTACAACATCTATTTTTCATCACCCTAAATGTTAAGGGTGGTCCACACGAATTTTTTTTTTATTTTTTTTGACATTTTGTTTTAATTTGTTTGATTATGAGTCAGCATTAAAAAATACATACAATTTCAAATTTTCACCCATCTACGATCAACAGTTACTTTTGTATCGCGATTTTAATATCGGCAATACAACGTTTGCTGGGTCAGCTAGTATTGTATAATAAGCCTTAGAATAATACCAAACTTTATGTAAATTTACATTATTATGTCAAATACTTGTCATACTATCAGGCTATCGATTATCAGGTACATAACTATAATATTTGCTACTAGATCCATTTTTAAATGGTTCATTTTTATTTTATCTGTTAGTTAATACTATTTATACATTGAAATGGTGTCTTTATTCGATGGATAAGTAGTAAGTAGTCTATTTTTTTATGGAATAGGAGGACAAACGAGCGTACGGGTCACCTGGTGTTATCACCGCCGCCCACATTCTCTTGCAACACCAGAGGAATCACAAGAGCGTTGCCGGCCTTTAAGGAAGGTGTACGCGCTTTTTTTGAAGGTACCCATGTCGTATCGTCCCGGAAACACCGCACAAGGAAGCTCATTCCACAGCTTTGTAGTACGTGGAAGAAAGCTCCTTGAAAACCGCACTGTGGAGGACCACCACACATATTTTTTTGTACATTTTTCTAACTTTATTTGCACATTGTGAAATATGGCCTCAACATCATATGTCTCAATGTGTAGTTCCGCTCAGAATTTTCAAGATCCTAACAGCGTACCTTCATGTGAACTTCTTATTTGTCACACTTTCTCATAATAATATTTATGGTTCATTGAATAAATATTTTTTTTCATTTTTTTCCAATTTGAATTCCAAAAAATTTCCCATTGACAACAGAGGGGCTGATAAAAGAGCTTCACGCTAAAAAAAAAATTTAATAAAAGTTCAAAAGGATTTTTTTTGTTACATTAATTCTTTTTGTTATTCCTCACAGCAAAGTTTCGTTTAATACCCATATTATGGGAATTTATTTGATATTGAAGCTCACCGTAGAAGCTGATAAACCTGGACCTTCCTTACCTGAGCGCAATAGCCAAAAATTTAAGCAGAATGCTCAGATTGTAGGTAGAGGTATTTAGAGAGTATTTACCAGTGTACACAGGATGCCGGTAGATTATGGGTACTTCAACGGCGCTTATTTCTACCGTGAAGCAGTAATGTGTATGCATTATTGTATTTCGGTCTGAAGGGCGCCGTAGCTAGTGAAATTACTGGGCAAATGAAACTTAACATCGTATGTCTCGAGGTGACGAGCGCTATTGTATTGCTCAGAATTGTTGTGTTTTTCAAGAAACATGAGCGGCACTACATTGTAATGGACAGGGCGTATCAAATACCATCATCTGAACGTACTGCTCATCGCGTCTCTTAACTTCATAAAAAAAAGAGAACTGCGTAATATGTAGATGCAGATTCATTTTTTGTTATTTGTTTGAGTTCTCGTGACAGGCTTCGTCATGCCCGCTTAAATGTCACTGCTTGTGGCGGCGACATGGGACAAGTCGTTCCCTTCCGTAAAATATGGTCGAGGAAAGCGATGGCTGGCTCATGCGTCATGCTCGTGAACGGACGCTACTTGTAGTGGTATGATTATGTTGTCAAACCCTCCTTCAGATTCTTAAAATTAAAGTTATTATATTTTTTTATAATAACTAATGAAATGCTAACAAAATACCTTTATTTATTATCGAGTTCAGTTCCGAGCGCGCTCGGTAACGTACATGCTCACTGAACTTACGAATATAATGTATATTCGCGATCTGCGCGGCAACCGCCGCTGCACGCTATTATGACTATGAGTTCCGAAAAACTCATAGCCAATGAATTGCTGGCATTCCTTCAGCACGCAATTGATAGTATGGACGTGATCAGTATCATCCAGATCTGTGCATCAAATTTCAAGTGTGAGGAGATCATCAACGCCAAGACGCTCCTGTACGAGGTGTTGATATTGATGATGTTGTCGAGGGATGAAAGGGGAGCGAGAAGTTTTCAGGACATGATAAATCTCCTGAAAGTGACTGATCCTGACGATATACCGTCTTTCTTGGCAAGGAACTTGAACAAATTACCGTCCGTCACCTTCGTGACCAGGTTGCTGAAGGACATCACAAACCTCAAGGCAGGCCTGGCAGAAGTAGTGTTGAAATTAGAGGCATCTCAGAACACCATCTGGGACCTGCAAGCTGAATTTGCGACGTTGCTCAACAATACTGTTGTAAGTAGGTCAATATTATCCACACACGACGTGGGGCTTGCATTGCTTCGCCAGCGAGTTTTGAATCAGCGATATTCGACTCGACACCGGTGTGTCCACACGTGTAAGCGGTAATGTACTTGCCGCCCGTCCCTCACCTCCTCCCCTCTCGGAGGTGTCGCCTGCTGTCATTACGTCAACACCTCAACGTCACTATGCTGCTGCCATCCGCCAGCAACCCAGAAAGAGGACAGTGCTGAGGGCAGAAAGTGGAAGTGGGCACACCCGCAACGAACCAGCTTGTAGAACTGTGTCGAAGGGTCTGACCGACAAGGATGACTTCATTAAGGTGGAGCGGAAGAAGAGGAGGCCTCCTAGTCATAATCAATGTGGCACAGCACCGATAGGATAGAATCAGCTCCTGCGTCCCGTAATCCCAGCGACGTATATCTACGTCTCTCGCTTTCACCACACCACCAAGGCCTCCGACATTTTTCAATACTTGGTGGAGAAGACAAGGTTCCGGTTGGGGGTCGAAAAGTTGGTGACGCGTCACGCTGTAGACTTCAACTCTTTTGTTGTTCGCGTCCCGACAGAACAAATATCGACTTTCCTGGACGTGAAGCTGTGGCCGAAGGGGGTCATGTTCCGCAAGTATCGTGGACGTACCTGACCGCCGGAGGCTACCGAACCCACGCCTCACATCGCCGCGAAAATGTGACGTAGATTTAAGTTATATAAATATGTATGTTACACTATAAGGTATTTATTTTATGGGCCTTGTAGCCTGAAATAAAATGATTCTTATTATTATTTACGGTGTGTGTGGATGATGCAACTGCTGTACTCAATAACTTTTGTTTTGTATTAATTTACATTTATTTTTTGACTTACTCGTGTAACATATTGAATGTTTGACGTTTGAATATTTTTGTTGCATCACTTTACATATATTGTAATTGAAATGATTTTTAAAACGATGAACTTGTAAATGTTGATTTAAAAGAGTGGCAATTTCCTTGCCACTGCTTCTCATCAGCTCAACCCTTTACGAAGTGGCGGTAAATTTAACAAGAAAAGTAAAGTTTTGACATTTATAAGTGTCATTACCGTGACCTACGTGAAAAAAGGGATTTTGATTTTCATTTGTTTTAATGTCATGGTGAAAAACAAAACAGGCATTCATAACTTTATGCAAATATATTTCTGTAGCATATACTAATCCTGGAAGATTATCTACCACTAGCTAGTCACATAATTAAACTTTTCATTGACATTCACGTGGATCTAAGAGGGATATTTTGGTGAGTCAACTGCTTGAATTTAGCGTGGAGTGGCCAAGACATAATAAAAGGAAACTTTTCAAGATTATTTTAACTTTTAGCCAATTTTAATTGGCTAAAAGTTAAAAGCACTAAATTATATTTGTTACCAAACGATGCGGGATTCGAACCCGTGACCTCAAAATTGCTAAACATAAAATAACATTCTGAAAAATCTATCTCGAAATTTGTAGTTTAATTATGCCTTTTGAATATTACTACGTATAAAATATTTATATAAGCACATATAATATATGCATATCCATGACTGGGAAACAAACATTACTATTAATTATAAAAATTTCTAACCATGGTCCTTAAGTCTTAGTAAGAGGCCAAATTCTAAAATATATTATGTATTATTTTTATCTATTTGTTTTTCTATTTTTATGTGCCCATATAATATAATTATGTATGTGTGTATCATCGAAAAATCTAGTGCATAGCTTCTATAGAAGTGAATATTTTTCAAAAAACAAAACGTTAACAGTTTTTGGTATAGTATGACGGTTTCAAAAACGATTTATTTTAAAAATATACCGATTTTTGAATACCCATGGTTATGTATCTATTTATTATATATCTAATAAATATTATCTATTTAAATACACAATACACGAATATCAAAAATCAGACATCTAAAACAATATAAATATAAAGGCAATCTAAGAGTAGATAAGATTTTAACTTAACTTAAATAACTTTGGTTTGTTTAAATTAACGTCTTAATTAGGTAGGTTTTGTTAAAATAATCATCGTTCACCTACTCTACTACAGTACGCACACGAAAACCGTAATTATACAGAACGAATAACGATCACGTCAAATGAATCATTTAGTGAAAAAAAAAATTTTAAGTTTCAAATGTAGTGACTAGACTTAAATAGTTTAGTAGGTATCATAATCAGTAAGATAAACGAAGACATCGTGGAACTCTTTCAGGTGTAGCAAAGTCTGAAAAATATACCTACATTTCAAAACGTGCAGCCAAAGAATAATTTACGTGAGGCGTATCACTTTAAAAATAAGAAATTGTTCTTACTCAATTATTACATGATATGTGATTAAGTATTAAAAATCATTCAAAGTATTAATTTTAAGTTCAGGAAAAAATTATTATTTGGTATTATGTTGTGCCTTGCTCTGGATAGCATTACACAACGAACGTGAACTGTATGCAATTGATAAGAATATAATTGAATGTTTACTAAAATATGCAAAAGAATCTATCACTCTTGATGCCTGAACATAGCATGGGTCGCCTTTAGAAAGGAAATAGAAATGATAGGAATTTGAGCATTTAAATGTAAAATTTGTTCAAACGATACCGAGTATCAGAATAACGGGTCATATTTCAGTCGGGCTGAAACTTTAAGCCGGCAGCCTCAGGCATAGGGACAACGAACTCTACCGACACAGTAACGAAGTTCTATTGAAATCCACTTAAATATTTAACCGACTTCATAAAATGAGGAGATTTTCAATTCGACTGTATTGCTATACGCTGACGACCTTAAAATATAACACTCCATAAATTGTCTTGATGATAATTTATCCCTTCAGAATTGTTTGGACCGATTCTCTGTCTATTGTGTTAAAAACAAACTAAGTCTAAATCTTCAAAAATATATTTTCATATTATATTCACAAAAAATAAAACGCATTAACTTCTCATATTTACTTTGTGGGACTTGTCTAGCGAGGGTATGTTCTGATCCGGATTTAGAAAATAACACTCTTTATAACATTCTTGACACACATGTTAGTAACATAATTAATAAAGCTTACAAGATCTTTTGCTTTGTGATTTTTTTTTTGTGAAAAAAAGGACCCGACGAGCATGACGTTCAGCTGATGGAAATTGATAAGCCCTGCCTAATTGGCGTGTAGTGACATTCAGGATTCTTGAAAAACCCAAAAATCCTGAGCGGCACAAAAATTACGCTCGTCATATTGAGACATAAGATGTTATGTCTCATTTTCCCAGTAATTTCACTAGCTGCGGCGCCCTTCAGACTGAAACTCAGTAATGCAGTAACCAGTAATGTGTAGGTTAGAAATAGGCGCCGTTGTGGTACCCATAATCTAGCCGGCTTCCTATGCAAATTCAAATTCAAAATCATTTATTATAATTTATTAACATAATAATATTATGTGTGAACAAATAACAAACTTTTTTTAATATGAAAAAATTTTAATAACGTTATGCAGCTACATCTGTGCTCACCGTTGTAAAACGAACCAAGAATTGTAATTCGTTAAAAAGTTAGATGTACGGGTTCGTATCTTAGTAAGATCGGAAAATGTATTAGTATGTGCATATGACTTAATGGTTTGCCTTGGTATTGTTAACTGTAGATAGATGGAGTAAATTTATATTAATATGTTTGGAAACAATCCCTACATTGTTTTTAGAAGATTGACTGGAGTAATAACTACAATATTTATCTACAGATGGCATTCAAATACAAACCAATTTTTGTAAAGAAATTAATTATTTATTGTTATAATATAGTCCACTAGCAAATCGGATCCGAGCTATCGTATTTCTATCCCAGCGGATACTCCATAGGGAGTGCCGCTTGCACCTCTCTCTCCCAAAGAGAAGGTCGCCTTCGATGAAGGCTTAAAGGGCACTTACACAAATAAAATTTGAAAACAAAGTCTTATGAACGATGCGGGTCTCGAACCCACTACCTCTGACGTTCCGTGCCACACTCGAACGGTTAGCTCAGTTTGCAGAGCACTGGGCACTTGCCCAAAGCCAACCTATGTTTGGGTCTTTAGTGGGTAGGGACATAGTTTTTACGTGAGTCCCACATAATCAACGCAGACCTAAGCTGTGTTAGTGGCCATGAGCATTCACCACCTCCCTCCCATCGTTATCCCGGAGGGTTTTTCCTTCTGGCTGGGCGCAAAAAAAAAACTGTCGCCTTTTGGGTATAGAATTGATAAGAGCTGACTTCTATGTCTACCAAAGATAGTGCTGGTGAAGGGTTAGCTTCAAAGTCATCATACGGCCGTTATCAAAAACCTATCTATCCTTAGTTTAACTTACTAGAGGACGACAAATCTATCCTTTTACCCTTAGTTACAATTCAATAACCCATCGTCAGATAGCATTGGACATAACTATTAAATAATATAACTATATTGGACATAACTATGGATAGATAAGATCTTGTCATTAAACGGTGGTAGCAATATATCCATAACTCGATATAATGTCTTATTGAAAACGGCCTGGAGGACGGATGGAGGCAAAATGCGATTTGCCAAGCTAGATTTAATAATCGAGCTCGATTTTTCTTGCAGCTATTAAGCTGCAAGAAGCAGTTTTGCTTATAAACTGTAATCCAGACGTTTATCTTTAACTCCACGGGATCGTCGGTAGCATAGACTTAATATATACTAGCGTAAAGACAAACAAAGAGTGCGAGTGTGAAGAACATCTCGAACGGAGATACAGCAAGATAGAAAAGGAAAGGGAATCTTCATTACTGTAACCGATTCTGATTGAAAAGTCGTAAACATTCATCCACACTTGTCATCCTCAGTATTTTTAATACTAAGCCAATGGATTGATAAATCAAAATTACCACGGGCACGCAATACCGGGCTGTTAGGTTGTATATGCTAATATATTCTGGCTTTTGTCAGCAGTGTCTTATGTCGTTATGAGTCTAGTAAATGGTAAAAAGAATGCCTAGAAGATCAGAGTTTTTTTCTTTTAATTTGATAAGGAGGACAAACGAGCATACGGGTGACCTGGTGATAAGTGATCACCACCGCCCACATTCTCTTGCAACACCAGAGGAATCACAAGAGCATTGATGGCCTTTAAGGAAGGTGTACGCGCTTTTTTTGAAGGTACGCATGTCGTATCATCCCGGAAACACCGCACAAGGAAATTCATTCCACAGTTTTGGCCCCGTGATAAATGCGGTAAGAGACACACAATGAAGCAACAGTTTTCTCGTTTGCCGTATAGGCTAGGTTGTCGTTCCCCATTTTCAACGCAAAATGCATGCTTTCCAGAACTGGAGGGAGCAGTAATGCATTATTTGCAAGGATCATAATATTATTAAACAGTCAGACGAGGTCTAACGCAGTATGGCACAATAAATCTTCAACTCCTAGGATACAATGACTTTTCAGTATTGATATTCGAAGGTATACTCACATCTCATGTCAAAGTGGCTTTTTTTTTATTTAAACTGCCAAGAGGCTCGCGAGATGTGTAGTGGTGAGGCAACGTGTGTCCACCCATGTACACATGGGTTAAGAGATACATTAACGGCTTTAAAGGTGGAAGCATGCTCTAGTCTGAAAGATCCCTAAGTTGTATCGGTTCGGGAAAACAGCAGTGAGAGGTAAACAAAATTTTGCAAAACACAATTTTCTTGGTTGAACTTCTTGTGCTGTCTAAATTTTATATTTGTGTTTGTATCTGCACAAATGGTTCTTAAATGTTGAGAGTGACCTTTACCTTCTTATCTCGTATATTCTGTATTACTAAACGTCTGAATGACACCATTAAAACAAACGCTTATGTCTGTTATATTTAACGCTACTAATGGTGTGAAACGTCTGAGTTTCTTAAGTGTATCTCGTATCGTGAATGTTGGGTACCTATAATAACATAAGGATTAGGAATAAATTTGTATCTACGACTGTTCTAATATATGAAGAATTAAGCTGTTGACATTTTCAATAATTGATATTGATTCATAATAAAATTGATACAAATTTTGGGTATTAATTGCTCAAATGGATTTTAATTACAAATTTAAACAAAAAGAAATATATATTAATAATGAATTTTATTTAAATTCAAACAATATGGTACAATTTTAGGAAGAGATATTATAGTCCGGTCAATCGGAGTTACATAGAGTCCCAACAAGCTGAAAATCAGTGAAATTGTTCAAAACATATAACATAAACAATTATAAACAATGTTTTAAAGTTCGCCATCATTCCCGTGTATGGAAATTATTTTATTCAAGGTCTAAGGTCAAAAAAATGAGATTTTTTGCGATTTTCAGCAAAACGGTAAGTTTTATGATAAAAGTACTTCGGACAAAAATACTTTTTCTCTTACGAGCCACCATTACTGAGATATAACGATTCAAAAACTTTTTTTATAGATAATTTTATGATCTACAATTTTTGTCTGAGGTACTTTTATGATAAAACTTACCGTTTTGACCATCTATTGACCACTAATTTTTTTGACCTCCTTGAATAAATTTTTTTCCATACACGGGAATGATGGGGAACTTTTAAACATTGTTTATAATTATGTTTTCAACAGTTTCACTGATTTTCAGCTTGTTGGGACTTTATGTAACTTCACTCTCATTTTTTGGTCTAAAATGACCTGGCTATTAAGTGATTATTACTTAAAAAATATGTAGTTAATCATTTTTGGTTGTTATTTGGTTCAGTTCTTGTGACAGGCTTTCGTCATGCTCACTTAAATCACTGCTTATGGCGACTTTATGGGGCGGGTCATTCCCTTCCCTTAAGAGCAACTAACCCTATACCAACCATTATAGGAGGGATTGAAATCTTGTAATATGAAATCGCGATGTAAGGGTACCGAGTTATAAGACTATTACTGTATTTTTAAATCTGTCTTTGAGCAGTCAGATTTTAATAAGTTACTACATAATATTTAACAGATTATTTACCTATTGGTGTAATAAAAATACCTCACTTTTCATATATTCAGTTATGAAAAATTTACCACAAAAGAAGGCATCCATTGCTAATGGAATGGCTACCTACGTAGATTGAGAAACAATCTCACTTGAATTTGAGATTTAATCGCCCTTAAAACGTTTTTATTTTCGTTTGTAGAAGACCTTGATAACTTTTACGAGACAGTCTGATCTGTTTATTCTTTCATTTTAGGGTTTCAAGTAATTCTAAATAAAACATTATAATTTTATTTACAGCGAGAGAAATACAAGTGGTTTTATGAGTCATGTATTTAAAATGCATTTATTTTATCTGGGAAATGTTTTATTGGGGATAAAACTTGAATTTCAGATAACAACCACGGTGGGCTTAAATATAATAATAAAAATGAATATTTTTAATGTTAAAATACCAGTGGCTTCTTTGCACAGAATGCCGGCTAGATTATGGGTCCCACAACGGCGCCTATTTCTTCCGTGAAGCATTAATGTGTAAACATTATTATGTTTCTGTCTGAAGGACGCCGTAGCTAGTGAAATTACTGGGCAAATGAGACTTAACATCTTGACTCTTGTCTTGACAACTTTTTTTTTTATTCTTTGGGGTTTTTCAAGAATCCTGAGTGGCACTTCATTGTAATGGGCAAGGCTTATCAGTTACCTTGACTTGACAACTTTTTTTTTTATATTTTGGGTTTTTCAAGAATCCTGAGTGGCACTTCATTGTAATGGGCAAGGCTTATCAGTTACCATCAACTAAACGTCCTGCTCGTCTCGTCCCTTATTTTCATAACAAAAAAAAAAAACAAAAAATAACAGATTTTTACATAATGCTTATTTTATTTGTATGTTTGTTCCTGATATTGTGTGAAGCGGCAAGCTTTTTCTTATGGAAAATGAGGACAAACGAGCGTACGGCTCACCATAGGCTACATTCTCTTGCAACACCAGAGAAATCACAGGAGCATTGTCGGACCTTAACTTATAAGGAATTAGCTTATAAGGAATCATTCATTTAAGTTCATACAGCTGGGGCAGAGGTCATCAACAGTGCATCTCCATCGTGATCAGTCATAATCATCATCGGATAATTTATTATTAGGAATATGAGAAATTGCGCAAAGAATGCCACTGTTGCTAAAAATAGCACAGTCGGTATACAATGATAATATTTTTAATACATTTGCTCAACAATTAGACTTTTTCTAGTGTCTTTAGCGTACAGGATTTTTAAGTACTTTTTTGTTTCGAAATTGCATGATGGAAAATTATCAAAAAGTTTTCCTTACGAAATGTTTGTAAGAAATGACTATTTTATAGTGTAATTATACTATTACTATAATATGAATGAATTTTGAGTTCTTTTTAGGAATATACGAATAATGAATAAGTCTTTTTAAAATATTTTGGATTTACGATTTAAGAACTTTATTTCTCAGAAGAATATAACTATAATATTTACTTATAGAGAAAATATATTCTTATTACTGTATAATATGTGAGCCGTGAGAATATAACAATATCTGTTGCACTGCTAGGCCTTTTAATAAAAGAAATTAACCCCATGAAATAACACTTCCGTACTTTTGTGACTGAAATTCTAAGAGTAGAGTTCAGTTGATTGTGCTGAATACATTTATTACAAATGTATTAAAACGTCGTTCGATACAAGTATGGAAAGTATGTAATTTCTTCTCGAGTACCGGTTTCTTGACCCAACACGAAAGCGCGGGTCAACAATTGGCACGAGTACGATAAATACAAACAATATGAGAAATGTCCTTTTCCTTGAAAACCTCATCGAAAAAGTATAATTATAATATGTCAAAGCATGCCCTTTTAATATGTAAAGATAAATAATATTGTGAAGAGTCACGGAGTAAAATTATTTGAATTTGGTAACTGAAATTTGAATGATTTTCCGTAGCGCACCGTGTTTGCTCTAATTTGTTTTGAATAAGATCCCTTTTGATCTTATTAATATTGGAAAAGAACCCTTATTTTCAATCGAGAATTCATCCGTGAAAATATCAGCTTTTTTCAAAAAAAGTGTGTGTGTCAGCTCCGACGCACGACTGGAGTTTACTCCTCAAGAACGATTGTCTTGGAACAGGTACTAAACAAAATCAAGTCCAATGGAGTCGGTTACAAACAGATATACAGCAGAAGCTAATAAAAGCGTATTAATTAAAATAGATCGACATCATAATATGTGAGGGTAAATAAACGCATTAATGAAAATTCTTAAAGAATATAATATATATTTTTGTTTTATTTACATTTCTTTCGTCTATTTGGTGAAATATATCAAATATTTTACATCTAACTAGATCATACATGATTACAGCATTATAATTATAATATCGAATCATTAATTATCATAACTGAAACTACAAAATAAATCATAATAACTTTAAAAAAATTATAGATATTAAAAAAATTAAATAATAGGTTAGGTTAAAAATTGTCTATTTGGCGTGAAATGCGCTATATATACTCTCCATATTAAATTAAACATTTAATTATGTGCATAGCTCATATAAATTTGTATGAACTATATTGATAATTCAATATTGAATAAATACTAAGCACACATGTTTATATAATATACAATACATGTCATATTAATGTATGAATTGTAACATACTTAGTACCCACGTGCTTTACACCACTTTTTATTATTTACACCACTTTCTTCCATAATTTATATAATTTTCACTTAACTTTATGAAAGTATAATAATAGTGAAATTTCAATAATATAATAAAGCTTCAAATACAAGAAAGTGAAAGGTGCGCGAAAAATTATGCGCACCAAAAACGTTACTATGCCATTTGATGAGTAGGTTTTACCAGTAGGCCTATCAAACTGGCCTACTGGTAGTAGTACCTACACAAAAATACGTAATTGCAAATAATGTCGTTCATTTGTGTAACTGTTCAATCAACATTTTCAGATTGCGTTGAAGCGAAACAGACCATTTTCCGCAACTCGAATTCTATTGTGCGTTATTTTATGTGAGAAGGTCCTGGGTTCAATCCCTTTTAAGCCCAGTGCAACTTGGTCGACTTCAAAAACAATCTTCGAAAACTTCGTCGCAGAACTTACAATTTTGCGTCACAGATACTCTTGATGGTGGCCTTGAATATAAGATTGTCAATTTGCTTTCTTCACTAGTCCTATAAAAATATAATAACAAACTTGACACATGTGTAATATATTATATAGAAACATATCTGAAATAGAGGCGTGTAAGCCAGAAAATCTGTGCTGAGAGGAAATTGAATAACTTTCAAACAACGAAGTTACTTAACCTACAATTTGGGAGTCACTACGTCTTCTCGTAACGGTTTGTTTTTTAAGATAAATGTTTGCTTAGTTCAAAATTGGTTCTAAAATAATAAATCATGTAGATGTTTACTAGTAACACAAGTAAAAACTTGAAACCCAACTAAAATATTTATTCATAAAACAGATCTAATTTGGTAAAGTATTGCATTTTTCCACATCGAGTGTATACTTGCAATAAATTATCAATTGCAGTAAAGTTTGATTGATTTAGTTTGTACTTTATCCAGAAAATAACCAAATAAAATTAAGGACGCCTTTGATATTCACCGAATAATGCAGATGTCATGATGATGTTGGCTCTATTGCGGACATGGTGCTGCAGGGTAAGAAGCTTTTCATTTCTATTTCTCTAACGCCTCGACTGACTGACTGACCTTAACGTTGGGACTTGACTCCAAGGTAAGACAAGTAATGACATCGCACCCAAAACAGGAGAGCTACCGGGCTTGAGTCAAAAACAGCGGCGCCTAATGACGTTAATAAAGACAAACTAAAAAATTTGCCTTGCCTCCAGCTTAGCCACAGGCATCGACCTACGTGCACGAGAGTTTGCGGTATACAGTTTACTCTATTCGCATGAAATGTATTTCAATCCGTACACCTTACATTAGTGTGACATTACCCCTTATAGGGTAGCTCTAACAATACGGGAATTCGTAATCAGTGCTATCCTGGGTAAACTGAACGTATAAGCGTCCTAGTGCTGCGTTTTTTACTGTCTGGTTAGACGACAAAGTACTGTTTCAGCGCTGCAGCGAAATTAAGTTTAAACCTAACAAAAACTAAGAAAAAGATTGATGTATATAGTTTTTCTATACTATTGGCAAGCATTGTTATTTTAATATACTATTGTTCTTACACTAAACATTAATTAATTATTAATCTTAACTTTAATAAAAAAATATAACAAAATAAAAGTACTGCTTTGAAGATAAACTTTTACATAATAAGCGCTTGTACATACTTAAATAAACCATTACATAAGTAGTCATTTTAATAATTAATTAAAAATATAATTTATATTATTTCAATTATCACTAGCATTACACTACACGGTCCTGTATAAAGAGGATGTAAATACTACGTAATAAGAGGCAGAATTGCCTAAGTAAAAAATTAAATTTAGTTTAGTATGAAAAGTGCAGTGATTTGACGTAAGTTTTATTAATTAGTAGTCGAAATTTAGTTTAGTTTTAAATGTGCAGTGATTTGACATAAGTTTTAAATAGTAGTTATTACAGTATGGCGATTGGTGACGAAGTATAATCCAGCTAAGATTGAAAGCGAGCAGTTGCTTAAAACGTAGTGAATTTCCTATCTATCTCCGTTTTTTACAAGATTATAGCCGTCATCTGTCAATCTATCAATGGCAGCACGTTTCATACAATCGAGTGAATCGCTTTTTTCTTATAGAGTTTCGCTAAGCTGCGGGCCTGTAGTTTAATACCAGTTACTTCCAGATACATAAAATCGTTTTTGCTGTTACTTAAGTACATATAAATTTAAACATATCAATTAAATTTATGAAAACATTTTTGTAAAAATCGACGAGTACTATCATATATAATACTGGTTAGTATTCGAGTGGTCATTATTAGTAGCTCTATGGTAAAAATACTTATTGCTGAGGCAAAATCAAAGACAACTTGTATGTTGTGAACTCATTTCGGCAATTTGTAATACGTACTTGACACCAAAAGATGTTTGGCTGTTGTATACTTATTCTTGTTTAACCGCTTTAGTGCTTGGTAGTGTGGAAGCTCAAATAAAAGTCCTTGAATAGTTCAAATTTTTTTTTTAATTAATCAGTCAGAAACAAGACGCAATTAATATTTTTAGTAAATCCAAGAAAAAGGATCTTAACGCTTGTTTGTCGATAATAATCTTGGAAGTAATTTTTAAATTTAAATCACAAATACATCTGAAACAGTGTAGTTAGCCCCACTATATCGAATTCAATTTTCCTTATATGAAATTAACCAGCTTACCCCTAAGTGAATACTCTCAGAATATCGAGGTATTTTGAGATTATCATATTATGATTATATTTTAGTAAGCTATTACCTATTTTATATATAAAATTCATTTTTGTATCTTTAAATTTGTTGCTTTTTAAATATTTCGTATTTCATTATTGTTTTTAACAGGTTCTATTAATGAAGATTTACAAATTATTATTCTCATGAAATAAAAAATAAAACAATTTGTTATGTTTTAAGGTGATAACCCTCACTTCTATGATTAATATCGATACAGGGCTCGAACCCACGACCTCTCCCGATCCGTGCCAGTGCTCTCGAACGGTAAGCTCAGTTGGGAGAACACTGGCACGGAACGCCAGAGGTCGTGGGTTCGAGCCCCGCATCGTTCACAAAATTTTGTTTTCAAATTTTATTTGTATAAAAAAAACATTGATCTACATACAAGTTCCCTATATTTCACGTTTTTGTGTATCAAAATATACGAATTATAGAGGAATTTGTGCGTAAAGCTTAAAGTAATAAAAGCTAATATTTTTTATTAAAAGTCTCATTACCACGCATTACTTAACAAAAATAAAATCATTTATTATTACCTACCTACCTACCATTCAGTTAAACAGCAAGCATATAATATAAAATATTCTAAATTTGGGGCATTGTTGAAGGATTTGGAACCTTTGGATTTCTTTGAATGTACAAAGGGTGTCTTGAAACATTGATTTTGACATGTGACACGGGTATTCAATTAAATTTGGATTGTGTTAGGGATTTGCTTCTAAGACCTGTGGATTTATTGTGGCGTTCAAATCTTATCTGACGTAAGTCGTTTAGGCTAGGTTATAAGTTATGCTAGAGCTACAAGATAATTCATAGATTTTGCTTAAAATCTGAAGAAACTGTAATAAATTGTTAATAACACCTAATTCCACCAGCGAACATTACCTCACAATGCGAAATTCCACCCGTACCATGTCGACGTTTCGGAGATATATCTTGCCTACAGCCACTTTGTGGAATCAATTACCAGCTGCAGTTTTTCGGAACTGATACAAGGACTTTATATAGAGTTGAGAGTACCACGCTCCATCACGTAAACCTTTTGCCCGTTTGCTCCCGCTTATAAGACCGAAATCATTGCCCAAATGATAGCGAAAAATCGAACAGCAGCTAGAATTGTCGGTGACCCAGTGCTCTGTGAACGGCTGGACACTTGGCGTTGCGGAGAGACGATCATTGTGTGTCTTCTACCGCATTTATCACGGGGAGTGTTCCGAAGAGCTGTTTAACCTGATTCCTGTCACCGAATTCCACCTTCGCATGACACGCTACAAGTTAGGATATCATCCCCACCATCTGTATGTGTGGCGGTCCTCCAAATTGCGATTTTCAAAGAGCTTTCTTCTACGTACTACAAAGCTGTGGATTGAGCTTCCTTGTGCGGTGTTTCCGGGACGATACGACATGAATACTTTCAAACAAAGCGTACACCCTCCTTAAACGCCAGCTACGCTCCTGTGATTCCTCTGGTGTTGCAAGAGAATGTGGGCGGCGATGATCACTTAACACCAGGTGACCGTACGCTCTGTTCGCCTTTTCCATAAAACAAATATGCAATTATTAGGGTAAGCAGATCCTGTAGATGGAGCTACGATTAACAAATTAAACGTTAGTTATATAGATATTATATTACTTAGCAGTAACACACATTGGTGTCACACGGTTGGTGGTAGGTGCAGGTTCTAATTCCTGATCGTCATATATGTTGCACAAATAAAAATTAATTTATCCGCAATAAATAAAAATCTAAAGTTTCAAACGATTCAAGCTTTATTTCAATACAATTTACAACAAAACAAGGAAATCAATAACTCGATCTGTTGTGTGACTTTGATTTATGTGTGTGAACATTAGACAAAAGACGTCCACTTTTAACCATGATCCTGCTCTAAAACATGAAAAAATTACTATTTTCGGCCATTCTGCTTCCACTTCCAACAGGGCTTCGGTGGACCTGATGATATGTGATATGCATGCCAATATAATATAGGTTCTTTAAAGCGTAAACGTAGCATCTCTTTGGGAAGACCAATTGTTCAACCACTTGAGATACGAGAGCTGACTGCAAAAGATATAATAAGATTCGTGAAAAGAATCAATCGTAGCATTGAGGTATATTTAACATTGGGTATCACAATAGATCACAATATGCGCAGTGAACAGGGCTAGACTGAACTGTACCAAAGTCACTTTACAAACTAGAAATATTGCCAAAACTGTATATTCTGGGATGTCGTCGCAACTCTAGAATCTTCCAACTACTGCATGCTTCTATTTTGTTTTGAATTTTGTTATGTCAGGTATACGAATAAAGAGGAAGACGTAATTACGCAAAGTTATAGTATTCCCTAAAACTTTGCAACAGAACCCTTTGAGAGTTGAAACTTTTGCATTATTTAGATAATTTGGCACATCGTCCTCATAAAATACTTTGTAAGCTTCGCAAATTTTGGAGTGAAATTTACTAAGGGAACGCTGGACAATGCGTCAACTCGTAAACGGGTACTGCTTGTGGTGCCAGGTTGACCTGATATAGTTAATTGTATTTGTTGGATGCGATTACCAATTGCGATATTACTGTCATTACTCACAACCATGATCTTCACGAAGCATTCTTATACAAACGATTAATTCAAGCTCTAAAGGTTGATGCATCCAATATACGATAATTTATATTTATACATTTAATTCTTTGTTACTTTCTATGAAATAATATATATTACTTAAACACGACTCGTATAATGGATGCAGCACCTTCGAAACTAATTAGGTATATCAAAGCCACTATAGAAAAACTCTATTTGATTGAAAAGATTGGCTATTCTGGAGTTTCTTGTATGTTCTCCTCAGGAACTTTACTTTTTCCGAACATAATGGTAAATTCAGTAATTTAAAAGAAATATTATTATTTTGTAGTGATGATTTAAAAACGCTTAGTTTAAGCTTAGTTGAATAAAGCTAATTTGAATTTGAATATTTTAGACATACCTGAACACTACTTAATAAATATAAATAAGGAATGCCCTTTATGTAACATCAGATTTATAAGTTGATCATAATTATGATGCAGTTGAAGTATGCTGTATAAATTTTTGTAATTCTAAGCTTATCTTTGATTTTATTTCCTGTTTTTATTTTCTGACACCCATCCATATTCTTCTATTTTAGCTTCAAGGGAAGTTTTGATTACATTATTTGTTTTAGAAACGAGAATACGCTCCATGTTCTGTTTTTGGATTTGCCAAATGAAATTAGAAAACCATTTCTGTAAATATTTTAATTTCTGCTTACTCTAAGCTCTGTGAACTTCTAGCTTCAAGCTGGTGATTACCACAGAAGTAAAAACCTCATCAGTGCGTGGCTATACATGTGGATATTCAAGAAAATACTATATCTTTTGTTCAATTTTCAAAGTGTACTGAAATTTACAATATAATTCATATATTAATATTGGCCAAAGACATTGAAACGGTTTTGAATTTCAATTTATGTATAAAGTAAGTTTATAATATTATAAATATAAATCTAGTAAGGTTGAATAAACTGACAATTTTTCACAGAAATCTGAAGTAAAAACTATATTGAATACAAACCTCAGTAGTACGATGAGACATGTATTATTTATTGTAAGAAATACTACATTATATGTAATAAAGAAAGAAGAAATAAAATATAAATTAAGAATTTAATAAATACATCACGTATTTAATTATTGTTGCAACAATTTTTGAAGTGTAAGTAAAGAAGTTCTTTAGAATCGTTGTTTTTTGAAACTTGGTGAAACGAAAAAGCGAGACGATAGAGGCGCCGTTCCCAGCTATATCCGAGGTTTTCTAGGGCGCAGAGAACGAATTTGGGATAGTTTTTAAAATCCAAGATGGCTGCCGTGCAAAATTATGATTTCAACAATATGGATATCGTATCCGAGGTTCTCGAGGGTGCTGAGAACGAATTATCATCGAAAACACCGTATCAGGTGACGAATCCTGGATATACGCGTACGAACGACAAAAAATAAAAAACCAGTCACGAGTTAGGGCGTTCGAAAATGAGTTAAAGCCAACAAATATTGTTCGTTCACGGAGTGTTGCAAAAAAAATGGTGGCCACGTTTGTCTCCTTGCCTCTTTGAATGATTGGTTCCATCGTATGGAAAAATGTGTCAAATTTCGCGGAGAATACTTCGAATAGCAATAAATAAATTTTTAAATAGTAATGTTGTGTCACTTCCTTGATTCCCGAAATTTTCAGTACCGCCTCATAGTAATGTCTATCATAGCGGGTGAAATTATGTGTCATTCTAGCAACTTTTTATTACTCTAAAACAATAGCTCAGTCCCGTTCAATACTCACAACTTAGATGAAGGATTGGTCTTCGCTGCGCTCCAACTAGTTACCGCACTACCTAAGAACAATAGATTTTTTTAATTACGGTAACAATTAGATGCATGTGTGCGTGGAATCTTGACACTCAATGCCATCTTTAAAATTTTGTAACATACGCTTCGTGTTATTTTACATTGAAATTAATAATTTTAATGATTAATAATGATTACATCCCAGTGTCTTTCTTTTTTCTTGTAGTATTCTTTTTACAAAGTTTTACTACGCAACCCGGCATTTAAGTTTCAATTATTCGTAAAGTTTAACAGAATATTATGAGACACGTCCACGTCACACATTATTCGACACTGGCTCAAGTACGCCCACTTGGGCGCACTATTAGTTGCTGCACTTTGAGACTACGCCTGCGGTAAGTAGTTGGAGAGCAGCGGAGACCAATCGTTAATCCAAGACTCACAAAATGAAGTGATCAGCGTGTTTAAAGAAGTTTTCACTTGAAAAATCAACCCTATAGTCTATTTTTTTAATAATAAATTTCATATTTCCAAAGTATAGGATAGAAACGTAATAAATTTCATCGCACATTAACAATATCAATGAAACCCCAATCAACTAGAGAACGCCAACACGTCCAAACGCTCTTTATGAGCTCTCCAAACCGCGTATCGTAAAATGTGGGTCTCGAATTAACCAATAAATTGTTTATTTGAGTGACGAACAAATTCTGTTCATGCTATACTTACTATATTATATAAAAATACCAGGAAGTCGCAATTATAATTGCATTTAGCAATCTAGGAGCCTAATTAGGATGGCTTCTGACTGACTGCATCATTTAGAAGCCTAATTAGAAACGCGTTTAGAAAGGTGTAATCGTATGAATTACTGATTACAGTCGTGCGTGTAGGACGTATCTTTTTTGTCTTGTGTTCCCGAATAATAGCCCACCCAGTTAAATGGATAATACTTCATCACGTTTTAAATTTAATTTAATTTAAAATTCTTTATTTGGCTACTATGGCCCACTTAAATGTAATGATATTACAGTCAGATATAATTATAATTAATACATAAATAACATAAAATAAGTACATGGTAACTGATTCAGCAACTAAATTTAGGAGAGTATGATCAAAAGCTTCTAATTTGTAAGTTATTTCTGAATTAAGACCACTTTTTTTTTATATGAGAGGGGGCAAACGGGCAAGAGGCTCACGGGATGGGGAGAGGTGAGGCAATCGCCCATGGACATCCGCAACAACAGGTGTGTCAAGAAATGCGTTGCCGGCCTTTAAGGTGGGAGTATGCTTTTTTCTTGAAGGTCCCTAAGTCGTATCTGTTCGGGAAGACCGCTGCCGGTAGTTCCAGTGATAGTGATTCCACAAAGTGGCTGTGCGAGGCAAGAAATTTCGAAGAAAACGCGCGGTTGTGGAATGCCAGACGTCTACGTGATGCGGATGGTACTTTGCACGTAATGTCCGATGGTGGAATTCGGCCGCTGGAATCAACCCGAACAGCTCCTCTGAGCACTCCCCGTGATAAATACGGTAGAAAATGCAGAGAGAACCCACATCTCTACGCAATGCTAGAGAATCAAGCCGATCGGAGATGACTTGATCGTCGATGATTCGAGCCGCTCTTCGTTGAATGCGGTCAAATGGAAGAAGCTGGTACTGGGGAGCACCCGCCCAGAGGTGAGAACAGTACTCCATGTGAGGCCGAATTTGCGCCTTATAAAGTTGCAGGCGGTGGCTTTTAGTGAAGTACTGTCTCGCCTTACTGAGTACACCAAGCTTTTTAGAGGCCAGTTTGGCCTTCTCTTCCAAGTGACCACGGAACTGAACGTCGCTCGATATATCGACGCCAAGTATGCCAATACAGGCTGCGGCAGTTAGAGGAGTGATCTCGAATCGAGGGGATACGACAAAGGGAGACTTTTTAGTGGTGAACGCACAAACTTGTGTCTTCTTGGGGTTGAATTGGACTAAATTTTGTCGGCCCCATTCCGAGACTTTGCAAAGCATAGTCTCGATTTCAGACACAAGTTTGATCCGGTTCTCGTCGACGCTATCCCCGTGCTGTCGTCCGCATAGCAATGAATATTGCTGATTTGCAGCATATCATTGATATGCATTAGAAACAGCGTAGGGGATAGCACACAGCCTTGCGGGACACCAGAGTTTATGGGTTTTAAGTCGGAGCATGCACCGTTGATAACAACCTTGATGCTCCGATCAGCCAAAAAGCTAGTGACCCATTTGCACAACTTCTCGGGAAGCCCATAGGATGGCAGTTTCGCTATAAGCGCTTTATGCCACACCCGATCAAAGGCCTTCGCTATGTCCAAACTCACCGCCAACGCCTCTCCCTTCGACTCAACCGCTTGCGCCCATTTATGGGTGAGGTATGCAAGAAGATCACCAGCTGAGCGACCCTGACGGAAACCGTACTGGCAGTCGCTGATCAGCTGGTGCCCCTCTAGGTATCCCAAGAGCTGGCGGTTGATGATCGACTCCATTACTTTGGAGAAAATGGAGGTAATGGCAATGGAGCGGTAGTTGGACGGATCTGAGCGTACACCTTTCTTAGGGATCGGGTGCACTAAAGCTGCCTTCCATAATTTCGGGACTACGCGTGATGAGTAGGAGAGCCGGAAAAGACGGGTAAGGACCGGCGCCAGTTCCGGAGCACATGTCCGCAGCACTATCGGGGGAATGCCATCGAGCCCGCTCGATTTGTGAATGTCCAAGGTGAGAAGCGCCTTAAGCACGGCACCATGCCGGATTTTTACCTCCGGCATATAAGAATCGCACCGCGGAATATGCGGTGGTGGTGCACCTTGGTCATCCAGAGTCGAGTTGAACGCGAAGAGGGAGCCCAGGAGATCAGCTTTCTCTTTCGCGTCATGGGCCAGCGAGTCATCATCCCTGTGCAGTGGCGGAATGGCTGGCTGGCAGAAATTTCCTTGGACAGCCTTGGCGAGCGACCAGAACGCACGAGTTCCCGAGGGAAGGCGTGCAAGTCTCTCGCCAATTCTGCCAATGTGCTTCGACTTCGCGTCAGCAATAACTCTTTTGAAGGACCTGGAGGCATGATTGAAGTGTTTTTTAAGTTCGCTGGAATTCACATCCTTAGATACCACCGCATTGACCCAAGCCTGATAGCACTCCTGCTTTCGGCGAGAGGCCATTTTGCAGGAGCGGTCAAACCATGGTTGGGACCTGCCACCGATAGGCACAGAGGAGGATGAAATGAAGAGTTCCATACCTTGCAGTACCACATCAGCAACAGCGTCAGCAGCGGCATCTGGATCTCCCAGCGAAAAACAGATCTGCCTCCACGGGTACGATGCAAAAAAGCACCGCATCTCGTCCCACTCTGCTGACCTATAGTGCCACACGCGGCGACAGCCTAAGAAGTGGGGCCGTGTTAGGCGCGTGATCGGCACGGTGCTCCGGATCAGGCAGTGGTCCGACGATCCCAGAGGAGGGTCAACGGAAACTAGGTAGCAGTCCGGATGTGAGGTCAACAGAAGGTCCAACAGTGAAGGTGTATGATCTTGCACATCTGGGATTCGCGTTGGCGCTATAACCAGTTGCGTCAGACCATATGCTAAGGCGAAGTCGTGAACAGATCTCCCTGCATGATCGGTGGTACGTGAGCCTAGTCATTCAGCGTGGTGGGCGTTAAAATCGCCAAGAAACACGATCTCTGCAGTGGGGATCTGCTCCAACACGGAATCTGTAGCCATTTGGATGTGTTCGAGGAGCCGGTCTTTGCGTTACCGCTATGGGACCTGTACAGGCATGCGTAGATTCGCGGATGGTCATCGCAGTCTACACGTAGCCAGATGATGGATCCTGGCTCCCTGACGTAAACGCACACGCCAGCCCGTGGTATAAAGGAGTGTTCCAAATTATACCCCGGGTAGGAAAGGTAAGATGAATCAGCCAGGGAGGATATCTGTGTCTCGGTTAAAAAGAGCAGGGCCGGCTTCGCCGTCTCCAGGTGAAAGTGGACGGCATTTAAATTTGAGCGAAGCCCCCTGATGTTGCAAAAGTCCACAGCGAGTGTGGAGGAGGGTGGTTTGAGCCTCCTGCTCTGTTTGCCCCGAGTCAGCGCAGATTTGCCCCCTCCAGAATACGCGGGGCAGCCTGGGCAACCACTGTTAGGTACAGGCCCTAATTGTGGACGCCCAGGGACGGATTCTCCAGGGCTGCATAGCCTGGTACCGTCCTGGAGTAGTCTCGTTTTAGTCTGTGCTGCCATTTGTATTTGGGAGGGGCGGTGTAGGCCTCCGGATACCCCACTCACCGGACGAAACACAGCGGCATAGCCGCTATTTCACGCCGGTTTCGAGTGGGAGAGTGGTATTTCTCCGGGCGTGCCGGCCCAATTCGGTTGTGTCCGTGAGGACCCAACATGGCACTACCACTCCTAAACCACTTAATTCAGTGAAGAATAATAAGCTTCTAAACTCTATACAATTTTAAAATATATAAATTACATGACACGTTGTTTGTCCGCGATGGACTCCTAAACTAATGAACGGATTTAAATGGGGATTACTTCATGGAGTGCAGTTTAGTCCAACTTGAGAGAAAGGATTAGGATGCTTTTTATTTCGATTCGGGACCCATAATTATTTTTATTTCCAATATTTGTTTTGTGTGGACATATTTTCTATGAGAGAATTTAGTGACGCACGGTTTGACAATTCTGCTGTGAAACAATTTCATTATAACAACAAGGAGCATACTTTACGAAATAACAACCAAACTTTTTTTATTTGAAAGCTGGTGCTGCCCATAAAGTGCCTCTTCAATTCGGTCTAGTTCTAATGGCAACCATGAGAAATCCAATATAAGTCTTAAATTTGCATTAAGTATGTGTGCGACAAAAGGACGGATAACTCAATATCACGCCAAGCGATTTCAATCATTTATTTTTTTATTGGAAAGAATGTACTTCAAGGAAATAAATAAGGTTTGACATGACGTCATGACTCTGGTGTCTGAGTGTCTAGTTTTTTTTTTAATGAGAATAAGGGACGAGACGAGCAGGACGCTCAGCTGATGGTAATTGATGCGCCCTGCTCATTACAATGCAGTGCCGCTCAGGATTCTTGAAAAACCCCAAAAATTCTAAACGACACTACAACTGTGCTTGTCACCTTGAGACATAATATGTAAGTCTCATTTGCTCAGTAATTTCACTAGCTACAGCGCCCTTCAGACCGAAACACAGTAATGCTTACACATTACTGCTTCACGGCAGAAATAAGCACCGTTGTGGTACCCTTAATCTAGCCGGCATCCTGTGCAAAGGAGCCTCCCACTGGCTAGTTTGGTAGCTTACGGACACCACCACGCAACCAGTCGCGCCACCGCGGTGTCCCGGTGAAATTATTTCGACAATAAATGGACGTAGTTCCTGAGAAACGTTCCAAGTCACAAACATAACATTTTAAGAAATTCGTGTTTAAAGTTTATTAAACATTAGTGTATTCCATACATGAGGGTTGGGCTACTAAGTCATGATGTCATATCAAGAGTGACAGTAGGTCTGCCATTTTTTGTCAGTACGTTAATATGAATCACGTGACCAGTTTTGTGTTCTTAACGCAATTTCGACATTATTGTGGTTTGGAAGGTTTTGAGTAGGAAAAATAAAAAAAAAATATTTAAACGTATTGACACCTAGAGCACTGTTTTTTATTAGACTACATCTGATTGCATCTATAAAGTATTAAAAATTACCATAATATACTATTTCATAGGTTGTCCAACATCAGAAAAAACAACATCCTGGCCTGTTTCATCAGTTGTCTAGCCACAAGGTACTCTAACTAGACGTATAAATTATTAAAGCTACTAACAGTTTTCATATTTCACTGCATTTTATGCAGCACTCAAACATTTGTAAGTACAATTCAACTATTTATATACGTGCCTGCAGGTATGCACCTAAACTTACATCATTTATACATCTAGCATTACGGACTAGTAAAAAAAGAAGGACTCCGAGCCATGATACTAGCAAGTGAAGCACCGTTATGCTAGTGTGTGTGTAGTTACGGGGGATACTAGTTACACAATTTTTTCACCCTTAAATAATCATATATGGCAACAAATTCTTATAAAGTATCGTTTTTACACCTTTTCACAACGCACGACGGCATTTTTAAAATATTTTATTGAGACGCAAACTGATCCGTCACAGATGATGACAATTCTCATAATGGCCGCCTATCGGCATGTAGTAGTGTAAGTGTGTGCGTGGGGCTATGTATTTACACGTTAATCGTGACACGGAGTCCTTATTTTTTCACTAGTCCGTGTCTAGAATCTGTCAAATTCTATCTAGACTCTAGATTGACTTTGACAGATATGAAAACGTCGAATAAATTTGAGGTTGAAGGTTAGCCCCTATTTTGAGCAATTCAAGCAAACTAACAAAAAGTGACATACAATTCACAAGTGTAATAAGTCTGGGCTGTTTTCATCGCTTGTCTAGCAGCAAGACGCCCTATCCAGACGTTAAAATTATCAAGCTAACTATCTATAATTTCATAACTGATTTGCTAAATAGTTAATAAAACCATTGCAAACACAAGAGAAACAAATCATAAACTTGTAAAATTTCAATTATACATTAGATTGAAATTTGGCGAAGCCTAAAGCTCAGATGGGTTGCGGTATAAATTATTTAAATTAAAACCATTTTGTATCTTGACAGGGTAACTGGCCTCTCTTTCACTCCAACGATATGAGATTGATACACTCAGAGATTGATACTCATTCATGTTATACTATTTACTGTAGTAGTTTTTTTCTTATCGTTTAGTTGTAAGTATATGATTTTGAGATTATTTAATAAAAAATCTTAAAGAATAATTGAGAGCAAAATTGAAAAATAAACATCTTAACTGTTACTTCTAAAACTAAAACCCCCTTAATTTTATAATAATCTGCTAATTTATAGCATTGCTAATTCGCACTCTGTCTTCTTCTATTGACCTAAGTCAGAATGAGAAAAAACACTCCTTAGCGACTGTTTAAAGTTAGCGGACCATTATAAATAAGGGGGTAAGTGCCTATTACTCGATAAAGTCGTGTTAGTAAGTCTTTTGTGGGGCGATCTATACACTTTTACAACAAGATCCCAGATAATGTTCAAAACAAATTATGTTTTATGAAATTCAAAAGAAGATTTTCTTTATTGGTTTAGGGGCTTTTATACGTATGTACATGTCAGTTCCATTATAATCTAAGTACATTAAAAAAAACAAAAGAAAAACAAAATTCTTAAGTTAAGACCTAAAAAAACAGTTAACAAAAGGAAAAGCAAGTTATACCTACAGTGTTCAACAAATAAGACTTATGTATTCAAACAGACTTATGGCATCTTTATACGCAGGACGGGCAAGTATATTATCAAATCTGTTCAAACCCATTAGTGCTACAATTTTGTCTCTACTAGACTGAAATCGGACACATTCATTTAATAAGGGCTCAACATCCTCAATTGTTCCACATGAATCACATAGAGGTGACTCCGCAATTTTCATCAAAAATTTAAACTTATTCAAAGGCATGTGTCCGGATCACAGTCTGTGAGCAATAACGCAGAGCAGCTCGTATTGTCGGAGACCTAGTGCTCTGTGAACGGCTGGATCAATTGGCGTTGCGTAGAGACATCGCTTCATTGTGTGTCTTCTACCGCATTTATCACGGGGAGTGTTCCGAGGAGCTGTTTGACCAAGTTCCTGCCGCCGAATTCCACCTTCGCACGACACGCCACAAGTTAGGATATCATCCTCACCATCTGGATGTGTGGCGGTCCTCCACAGTGCGGTTTACAAGGAGCTTTCTTCCACGTACTACAAAGCTGTGGAATGAAATTCTTTGTGCGGTGTTTCCGGGACGATACGACATGGGTACCTTCAAAAAAGCGCGTAATCCTTCCTTAAAGGCCGGCAACGCTCCTGTGATTCCTCTGGTGTTGCAAGAGATTGTGGGCGGCGCGGTGATCACTTAACAACAGGTGACCCGTACGTTCGTTTATCCTCCTATTCCATAAAAAAAAAAAACAATCAACCTCCTTTTAATCTTTACATTAAAAAACCACGGTATGTGAGGAGGCTGAGACTGCAAAGTTCTATACCAAATTCCTTTTTCTAAAGATCTACGATCAAAGTACTCTCCCCATAAATCCTGATATTTCCTTTTATATTTTGGTAAGAATTCAGTAAAATCTGTCAGTTTAATATACATCTCTTTACTCTTCCGTGTTGCTCCTTTAGCCTGTCTGTCAGCCTCCTCATTGCCCCTTAAACCAATATGCGATGGAACCCATTGTAATCTAAGTTCTTTTTAAACTAAAATCATATCCTATTTTTAACAAAAATGTTTAGATTTGAAAAAAAAGGTTACGTACTACTGCAATGTTTTAATGTAAGAAGAGTAAGAAAGGGTTTTTTAATAAGAGAAAGAAATTTGAATATTCATTATTTATTATCATTATTTATTAGTGAATTTGCCATAAACTGTGATAACCATAATGTTAACACCAGGAACAGACATAAACTTATGAAGCCAACTACTCGGCTAAGTCGAGTTAGTAAGTCGTTTGTGGAGCGATGTATATTCTTTTACAACAAGATCCCAGAAAATGTTCAAAACAAAAGTATTACGTTATTCAAAAGAATTGTTAAAAAACGTTTGTGTGGTAAAGGTTACTATAACATAAATGACTTTCTTAATGATACCACAGATTGGGAATGGAGTGATCGCACTCAGGCTATTAAATAATAAGTTTAATTGTACAATATTACTTTGTAAACATATTTATTCGATGAAAAAAAAAAGCCCGCTGAGTTTGTTGCGCCCATTTTTCTCAGGTCTAAGGCATTAATATTGGAATGGGTGGTAGTTTTTTGACTTTCAATAAGTGATGTCACATCCTATTTTGAATAAAAATATTTGAATTTGAATTTGAATTGAGGTGTTTCATATTTTTCACATATAACGTAATATTATATTTATTAAAAGTTCCTACGGGAGCGAGACGAAGTCACTGGTAATAAAGCTAGTTTCTTGAGAAAATAAATGCTTTTCACTTATACCTTATATATTCTGATTTATCCAGACACACGTATTGTTATGAGTAAAAATAAAAAATTATTTTATGAAATAATGCAACCTTAATAAAATATGTTTACTAGAGACTCTGAATTAAATAAATTATAGATTTGAAACTTTTTCGACCTTTGGCTTTGATACAGGTTTTCAATATGTCTGCCAGATGAGATTTCCCGTGAAAGCATTTTTATTAGAAATATTTATAGATTGCTTTACGGTGCTTTCTCTGGATATTTCTTAAGAGACGATTGGCAGTGAAGACGCCACGATAATTTGAAGTCCCTGAAAATCCGTACGATTGGTAGTAAAGAATTTTCCCATGGAAAGAGTGCGTGCTTCTATTGATAACTGACCCCAACGTATAAAAGACTGTATTGCAGCCAATGGGGACCACTTCGAATTAGCCTTTTATTTCTTAAATTATTTTATATTTATATATTAAACTTACATACTGTAAAAGTAATAAATGTTATTTGCAATAGAAAAAGTTTTTCTCCTTTGCTTCAGTATGTATGGTAAGACTAGGTATATACGTGTTTTTAAAAAAAGGCTATTTTCTATAAAACCGATCTAATATTAGGTACCTATAGTTCTAGTGTTTCATTTTATCATTCATCTTTTACACAAATTATCTTGCCCCAAACTAGGCCTGTACTATGCGTACACGACAACGATATATTTAATACAATATACTCACTTAACAAAGTCCGAAGCGTTGGCATTGCGCCAGGCTTGGGTAGTTCATGACTTTACACCCGGTGCAGTGTTGGCGGAAAGTACACGGAACAGTATTAAATAGTTTATTGCTGAGAAGTATCACGACACTTGGATGATGAGTAAAGCCGCGTCTGTGGTGAATTATTTTTTTTTATGGAAAAGGAGGCAAACGAGCAAACGGGTCCCCTGGTGTTACGTGCTCACCGCTGCTCACATTCTCTTGTAACACCAGAGGAATCACGGGAGCGTTGCGGGCCTTTATGGAAGGTGTACGCGCTTTTATTGAAGGTATCCATGTCGTATCTTCCCGGTAACACCGCAAAAGGAAGCTCATTCCTCAGCTTTGTAGTGCGTGGAAGAAAGCTCTTTTGATTGTAGTCTAATTTGTAGTGTATCGTGCGATGGTGGGATTAGGCGGCAGTAATCAGGTGAAATTGTACGTACAAACCATAAACTTATTTTACTACCGTAATAGGCAAATACTCTCCTCATTAGACGAGACTAAATTTAAAACCGCCGCGTCATTAAGCTCGGTCTACGCAGTCTTGGTTGGAAACGAACGTTTCGGACTTCATCAGAGCTGAAGACTGGCCATCGTCTAGTCCCGATCTTAATCCTATTTATTTTATTATGATGTATGGTCAGTCTTACAGAGTACAGCTTGCTCTAAACGCCATGATAATTTCGAGTCCATCAAAACAATCCGTACGATGTTTAGTTAAGATTTTTTTTTATATTTATGTATTAAACTAACACACTGTAAAATTAATAAATGTTATTGCAATAGAAAGGAGCATATTATGTTACAATGAAAAATTATTGACAAATTCATCAAAAACAGTATTTTATTTATCACTAGCTGACCCAGCAAACGTTGTATTGCCGATATTAAAATCGCGATACAAAAGTAACTGTTGATCGTAGATGGGTGAAATTTTGAAGTTGTATGTATTTTTAATGCTGACTCATAATCAACCAAATTTAAAAAGAATGTCAAAAAAATTAAATAAAAAAAATTCGTGTGGACCACCCTTAACATTTAGGGGGATGTAATATAGATGTTGTCCGATTCTCAGACCTACCCAATATGCACCCAAAATTTCATGAGAATCGGTCAAGCCGTTTCGGAAGAGTTCGGTCCCGCACACCGTGACACGAGAATTTTATATATTAGATGTACAGAACAACGTCTGTCAAAATTACGTGACACGTTGTTTGTCCGCGATGGACTCCTAAACTAATGAACGGATTTTAATGGGGATTACTTTATGTAGTGCAGTTTAGTCCAACTTGAGAGAAAGGATAGTTTTTATTTCGATTTGGGACCCATAATTATTTTTATTTTCAATATTTGTTTTGGATGGACATATTTTCTATGAGAGAATTTAGTGCCGCACGGTTTGACAGTTCCGATGTGAAACAATTTCATTATAACAAAAGGGAGCATTTTTACGAAATAATTCTAGTTTGAAATATTATTGGCAATTTCTTTTTTAATTATTATTTTTTATTATTATCTACAGAACAACGTCTGTCGGGGCAGCTAGTATTAATATATAATCAATCGAAATGAAAACATCTAAATAAGCAGTACACTAACTACGATAACGTCATCCACGTAAATAAAAATATTCATAAAATGAAAACTACTGGGTCAAACTATGTCAAATTTTATGGGACCAATTAGCAAACATTCCGCATCGAACTAAAGAAGAATCACGAAAATCGCATCATAAATCTCGGCGTAATCATATGTACATACATAAAAAATGCCAATCGAATTGAGAACCTCCTCCTTTTCGAAGTCTTTTAATTAACACAAAAAAAAATATTGAATTAGGCGTTACTTTGCGGAAATCCATAATTCTACAAATGATTTAAGTTTTCTTTAGTGTTAATTCCACCAAAATTTGTTTTTAAAACGCCAAAATCTGGCACGAGACTAAGTCTCGGGCAAGATTTTTGGCGAGACGGCACGTCCTGAGGATGCCTCGTGTAGAGGCGAAACACGTGTCGAATTGTTTTAAAAACAAATATTGGCGGAATTAACACTAAAGAAAACTTAAATCATTTGTATAATTAACACAATCTTATCCTTCATACAGCTGACTAGATGCTACCAATGAATCGTATAATAGAGAAATAATATTATATAGAACCAGTTCAGATGAACACAGTTCGTCTAAATCTCATCAACGAAATAATTAATTTATCTCCAGCCATTATGGAGAGCCGTATGAGAAATTCCAGCGGAATATATTCCAAAGTACGTAAACCATTTGCTTTCACAGAGAATATAGTTGGAACAATTAATTCAGGTTAACTATCTCGGTATTTCTGAGCGTTGCTTAATAGCGGTAAAGCACGTATTTAAGGCTACAACACACCTTAACACGTCGGTATTTTGTTTTTTTTAGTAACTGTTGGAATTTACCATGGACTAGTAATTAATCCTTTTTTCTGCTCGTCTGTGTATAAAAGTATGTTTGTATGTTGTATTCAAATATTTTCTATAATATTTTTCGTACAAATACGTTATAACATTAATGTAAGTATTTTACGTAATTAAAATTAAATTAGTTTTTTTTTATATTTCCTCTCACAATCTAGCCTACGCTATTGGATCACTGACCATAACATAGTTACATAAATTAAGTTATAAAACAAAATTTATGAACAACTCGAACCTGCGACCTCTTGCGTTCCGTGTGAGCACTCTTCCACTTAGCCAACCGTTCGAGTGACGTATCTTTGATAAATCTTGTATGTCATGTTTTACTCTCAGATTGTGGCTTCACCTACAGGATCTACTTTAACTTTGATAACCTGCTCAACCCCAATATTTGCTACGATATTGACTGCGGTCGAGAGGTTGCGGGTTCGAGTCCCGCATCGTTCATAAATTTTGTTGCCAAATTTAATTTGTGTAATTAATCCCAGAAGTTCATTTTAAAATATAACAAATTGTGCATAACATACTTTTCTCCTTCCTTCCTTCCTACTGAAGGATATCAAGGAAGTCCTTCAAGAAGGTATATAGGAGAGGATGCTCAAAGTCTTTGAGCCCCGTCATGATACAGACTAGTTCATAGTTTACTTTACAATTAACTTTGAACTTGTTTATAATATTATCAATGCACCTGTACTGCACCATTTTTTGAAGTTCTTTCATAATTAATTTAAGGTTTTATTAATAAGGATTTGTAGCATCGAGGATTATTAAGTACATAATTAACATAGCATCAGAAATCAACACTCAACAATCTCTTAGAAGGCATAAAAGGCACTTTTTTTCTCAAAATTTATTTCATTTAGAATTCATTTGGATGTCATTTCTAATACTACTACCGCTTCGGAAACAAATAGCGCTCCGAGAGAGAAAAGAAGCGCTGCAAGCACTTTCCAAGCATTCTTTTTTCTTGTGCGATTTTTAATCAAATATACAATATTGTTCTGTCATTGTAAATGCTATAAAATAATCATAACCTACTCCCAGGCTGTCTGGTTACTTGGGTATTCAGCTGTGGAGCAGTAAGATTTACAACAAAGCCATTTTTTAATAAAATATTTAAATTTATTTATAGATAATGCCTGAATAGTGTCTGGGACTTTATTATAAAAGTGTATACATTTAGCCTTAAAGTTTTTATGTATCTTATGATTATATTATTTTGTTTAATTATCTCAATTTTATTTTAATATTATGCTAATAATATCGCTTGAAGTCGTCTATTGTTATACAAACAGGATGGTGAGGCGTATAAATAGCCTGCACCTTTGTGAATGTTCTTAAAAGCAATTTAAGTACCAATAAATATGACATAGTAATGGCGGCTAAAGTAAGAATAAAACTATTTTCTCTAATGATGAATCCTCGAAAACACAAATACCACAGAATTAAACCACAGAAACTTAAGTCATACCTTGGCAATGCTGTGATCCCACTGATACAGGATGATGGGAAGATATTTTCTAGTCCAAAGGTGGTTCATGGAGTGGCTGCCGGCCGACCAACCTTTGTCATCATCATCTTTTTTTTTTTTTTTTAATGGAATAGGAGGACAAACGAGCGTACGGGTCACCTGTTGTTAAGTGATCACCGCCGCCCATACTCTCTTACAACACCAGAGGAATCACAGGGGCGTTGCCGGCCTTTAAGGAAGGTGTACGCGCTTTTTTTGAAGGTACCCATGTCGTATCGTCCCGGAAACACCGCACAAGGAAGTTCATTCCACAGCTTTGTAGTACGTGGAAGAAAGCTCCTTGTAAACCGCACTGTGGAGGACCGCCACACATCCAGATGGTGAGGATGATATCCTAACTTGTGGCGTGTCGTGCGAAGGTGGAATTCGGCGGCAGGAATTAGGTAAAACAGCTCTTCGGAACACTCCCCGTGATAAATGCGGTAGAAGACACACAATGAAGCGACGTCTCTACGCAACGCCAGGTGATCCAGCCGTTCACAGAGTACTGGGTCCCCGACAATTTGCGCTGCTCTGCGTTGCACGCGGTCAAATGGATCGAGCTGATACTGGGGTGCGCCAGACCAGAGATGACAGCAATACTCCATGTGTGGCCGGACCTGCGCTTTGTACAGCGCTAGAATGTGGGCCGGCATGAAGTATTGCCGTGCTCTATTAATGACGCCCAGTTTCTTTGAAGCCAATTTGGCTTTGCCCTCCAGATGGCCACGGAATTGGCAATCGCTCGAGATTTCGAGACCCAGTATTCCGATACTAGGCGAGGCTTTTAGGGAAGTGTTGTCGAAGAGCGGTGATGCGACAAATGGGGTTTTTTTAGTGGTAAACGCGCAAACTTGAGTCTTCTGGGGGTTAAATTGGAAAAGGTTCAATTTAACTCCTTCCGCGACCTTCTCAAGAGAGGACTCGATAGAAGACAAAAGTTTCTCCCGGCACTGGTCGACGATTTCCCGAGAGAGACGTGCATGGCCCGTGTATACGGCATCACCAGTGCTGTCATCTGCATAGCAATGAATGTTGGAGGTGTCCAACATATCATTGATATGCAGAAGAAACAGCGTAGGAGATAGCACACAGCCTTGGGGCACTCCAGCATTCACGGGCTTCGGGTTCGAGCAATGTCCGTCGACAACGACCTGTATGCTGCGCCCAGTGAGGAAGCTGGAGGTCCACTTGCACAAGCTCTCGGGAAGCCCAAATGATGGAAGTTTAGAGAGGAGCGCCTTATGCCATACACGATCAAAGGCCTTCGCTATATCCAGACGAACTGCCAGGCCTTCCCCCTTGCTTTCAATAGCCGCAGCCCATCTATGTGTTAGGTATACCAGAAGATCACCTGCCGACCAACCATGGCGAAACCCGTATTGTCGATCGTTGATCAACTGGTGACCCTCTAGGTATACCAAGAGCTGACGGCTAATTATGCTCTCCATGATTTTGGAGAGCAGGGAGGTAATAGCAATAGGCCTGTAGTTTGCCGGATCCGAACTGTCTCCTTTTTTTTGGATCGGATGGACAAGGGCTGACTTCCATGAGTCAGGGACTACGCCTTTGGAATAAGAGTGCCGGAATAAAAGCGTTAGCACTGGCGTCAACTCAGGGGCACACGTTCTAAGCACGATTGGAGAAATGCCATCCGGCCCGCTCGACTTCCTAACGTCCAACGAAAACAGAGCTCACCTAACAGTTTTCTGTCTGAACTGTACTTTAGGCATAGAGCTCTGACATCGCGGGATGGTCGGCGGTGTTTTTCCGTTGTCGTCAAGAGTCGAGTTGGAGGCGAAAAGAGCGCACAGGAGATCGGATTTCTCTTTTGCCGTATGGGCCAGGGTGTCATTCCTCATGTACAACGGCGGCATGGACGGCTGGCTGAAGTTACCAAGAGCAGCTTTCGACAACGACCAGAACTGGCGTGTTCCGGTCGGGTAACTGGAAAGCTGCTCGCCGATTTTAACGACGTGTTTTGACTTTGCACGGGCGATTTGCCGCTTAAAAAATTTGGAAGCACGGTTGTATTTCCTCTTTAGAACTATGCAGTTCGGATCCTTTGTGCCCAGCGCCCAACCCAAGTTCGATACGCCTGTTTTTTGCAGTCAGATGCTGCTTTAACTGACGCATCGAACCAGGGCTGTGATCTGCCACCGATCGGTACTACAGAGCTTGGTATAAAAATATCCATGCCCTGTCGTATCACATCGGCTACTGCAACGGCGCAGGCACTAGGATCATCCGAAGGGAAACAAACCCTGCTCCAAGGGTAGGATGCAAAAAAGGAACGCATCCTATCCCAATCTGCTGACTTGTAGTGCCAAACGTGGCGGGTCGCTGGTGGTCTGCGACGTGGGCGTCGGATAGGCACTACACTCCTGACCAGGCAATGGTCGGACGTTCCGAGAGGGGCGTCGACAATGACCTGGTAACCATCGGGATGTGTAGTCAGCAGAAGATCTAATAAGGACGGCATGTGGCTATCCACATCCGGGAGCCGCGTTGGCGACTCAACCAATTGGGACAGATCGTACGCCAATGCAAAATTATGCACAGATCGCCCTGCGTAGTTTGTGGTACGTGATCCAAGCCATTCGGCATTGTGCCCGTTGAAATCACCCAAGACTACGATTTCAGCGGAGCAGATCTGTGCAAGCACGTCGTCAATTGCCGCTTGAACGCAGCCCATGAGATGATCGGTTTCTGCGTTACCACTATGGGACCTGTAGACACACGCATAGATGCGGACGCGGTCCTCTAAATCTACGCGGAGCCAGAGAGTAGACAGGCCCCTACCCTCAAAATTGCCGAGACGGCGACAGCAGATATCCTCCCTAACGTACACACATACCCCGGCATGAGGCAAAAAATTGTGCTCAATTTTGTACCCGGGGTACGTTAAATATGACGTATCGCTAGGTCGAGATATCTGCGTCTCCGTAAGGAAACACAAGGCCGGCTTCGCCGTCTCAAGGTGGTGGTGGACGGCGTTTAAGGTGGAGTGAATTCCCCTGATATTGCAAAAGTCCACGTTGAGTGTGGAGCGGGGTGCCGTGGTGTTACTGCCTCGTTTGTCCTTGGTCATGCGCGGTACTGTGCGCTCCCCAGAATACGAAGGGCAGCCCGAGCTAGAGTGCTCGGGGAGGGATTCTCCGACTCTGGTAGAGCCGGTACCCTCCTGGGGTACTATCTCTTTAGGGACCACTTTCATAATCTTTGTTGGGGTTGGGGGGGGGGGGGGAATGGCCTCCGTTCCTCGACACTAACCTATGCGAAACATAGCGGCACTAGGCCGCTACTTCACGCCGGTATTCTGTGCGAGTGTGGTAATTAACCCGGACTAGTCTGGCCCGATTGTGCTGACGTCAAAAGACGGCTGCGTGACTCTCCCACTTCTAATCAGATCATCATCAAATCAGCCGGAAGACGTCCACTGATGGACAAACAAACCGGCAAACCTTAGATCTTTTCAACACTGCAAAGGTCTCACTGAAGCACAGATGCAGGTGTATTTATTCCATGAGATTTTTTAAGATTTCTTCAAACAGAAATTTTTCGAAGCGGAGCGGCGCGTTCTCAATGTAATTAGAGTGGCATTGGGTGAGCAAGAGTGAAAAGGTCTCTGTAGCCATCGACTGGCAATCACGATATACGACTATGGGCGCTGCGTGGATGTTGGCGAGGATTGAAAATAGAGGTTAAATTATTTACTTAAATAATTAAATATTATATTATATTTTTCTATATTATGTTTTAATATTGCAAAAGTCATTCACGCTTCACTACGTTACATTGATACGTACGCTTACAACGCTCTGAATATTGAGGGACTTGACGTAGTAGGATTCAAATCCGATTCTATTGAAAACAAGAAACTTCAGCTGACAATAACAAACACAACAATAAAAGAATTAACGAAATCAGTCCAGCCGTTCACGCGTGATGGCGTGACCAAGGGAAATAGGGATTAATTTATATATTATATTTATTTACAGATATATTTTTATATAGATTATTTGTATACATAAACCAACTATTACTATACACAATATATTGTATGGGACTTTTAAAAGCTTTAATTAAACTCTAAAATGATATGGAGAAAACATAATTATATTGTAGCTTCTGAATGAAAGATTAGTAAATAAAATTTATTTTGCTTTGCATGAGCATCGCGAGGTGATGGTTTTCTGAATTTGAGAGTGGTCGGGTTTCTTTACATGGCGAATTTCGTAAGAGGCGGCCTTCAACTGCCGTCAATGAAAATAATGTGGCTACTGATAAGCGGCTAATTGAAGAAAACCCGTGGACTACCTATGAGACAATTCGAGGACTATTGGGGATTGATATGAGCCAAATTTTGAAATTTTACACGAAGAATTGAAAGTTTGGAAACATTGTTGTCGTTGGAGAGGGATCATGAACCGACAGCGGAGCAAAAGCGGGCTCGCGTAGAATGGTGTTCACATATGCTAATGAAATACGACCACGGACATTATATGCTGTTTATGATATTTTACATTAGACCAGACGTGGATTTATTGTTTTGAACCCGAAAAAACAGTAATTTTGTGAATGAATGTTTGAAAATGAGAACAGGCCAACAAAAGTGACGCAGGCGAGAAATTTTGGCAAAAAAATTATCGCATTTTTTTCTCAGCTACGGGTCCTATGTGCACAATTCCATATGAAGATCAAAGGAGTGTTAATGCCGAGTGGTATCCTAAAATTTGTAACCCAGGGTGTTAAAAAAGTTCGCGAAGGACGACCAAAAAGCCGCGTTCTCCTACATCATGACAACGCTTCTTCACACAAGGCCAACAAAACTAAATAATTTTTAGCTTCCGAAAATCAAAGATTTAATGAGAGGTTTCACTTGTACCAATTCTGAAAAGACAGTAACAGGGTTCAATAAGCACATAGAAAACTGCCTTAAGATCTGTGGTCCTCCTCTTTTAGAAAATAGTTCGATCGCATGAAAAAATGTTTAAAATTTTAAGGAGAGTATTTTGAAAAGCAATAAACATAATATTTTGGTTATAACATGTTTTTTAAGTAACGCAAAACTTTTAGTGTGACATACGTATACCTCAGATCGGCACGATTTTGGCGCTCACGCAGCGTGGTATCAATGCGCACTATTTTACGTGTAGCAATAGATTGATTATAATTTGGATGATTTGAGTGTATGATTGATTGATGTATCTGAAAGCTATTGAAACAAGCTATAGGATCATGCAAAATAAACCATCTTATAAAGAAAATAAGGATCAGAACTTGGTGAGACAGTAGGGTGCCGTATGGTACACTCGGTTTTGATGTAAATGAAAAATACATTGCCCTGGGGTACTGCCGGTTTTGGGAAGGCAAGTGGATCAACTTTTACTAGGTTTCCTCATCAAGTTTCTTCCATCTCGATCTGTAACTGGTCTTCTTTCTCCAAGTTGTTTTCTTTCAAGATGTATTATTATAGTACACTTCCTCTTTATGATAGTAATTTTTTATACTTTTGTTTTATACAATCGTAATTCTCAGCTCTTATATAATTATATCGATGGATACTAAGGTATATGTGAGTATATCACTATTGACATCCAATTGAATCCCACCACTCTATTCTGTATGTTTTGATACCTTTTTCACAAAAGAATGGCTCAGTCAGTCTTTCATAGTTAATAGCCCATCAAACCATCTCTGAAGTCGGATTAAACCCACGTTGCACTCTGTCAACTCATTTAGAACCCTACTTAGAACTTTGAGCATAAAAAACGGTCATTTTGATCATTAAAATGTTGCTCAATTGTTAAAAATTTTCTCATGCGTAAACAAAATTGTACTGTGACCCTATTCTTTTTTAAGTATCACTTAAAGATGACCAGTACGTCTCTCATAGGCTGCAAGTACTAAGTCATCTTTAAAAATACGCGACATGGTTTTAGGTGTTATCTTCATCTCCCGATATAAAATCTTTTGCTTGCGGAGAGGAGTTCTTCGAATTTTTTCTCTTACTACTTTGACGACCTTTTTCGTATGAACACTATATGGACGGCCAGATCTTTTTCTGTTACAAACAGAGTAGGTCCGATTGTACCTATTAATTGCCCGGTACGCACACATTTTACTAATACCAAGCGTATGGAGAGTTTTAAGAATTGCATTTGGCTCCATACCTACTTTGTGTAATGAAATCACAGCGATTCGGATCTCTTTATCACCCCACTCCTTTTTAATATTGCAAAATATTGTACAATGTAATGGCGGCAAAATGAGAAAATCATATTATAAAAATGGGAGATTCCAAATTCAATTGTAATATTTAGTTAATTTGTAATGGTAACTGATAAATGGAAAGTGTTCATGGCCAGACTAAGTATATAGAAGATAATAGTGATTGACAGTAATTACATTAATTTAATGTTAATTTAATCTTCTATTGCAATAAATTTATGCTTCATTATGTCAATCTCCATATACAATGAAATAACATGGTGCGGTATCACGGAAATTATTACTTGCTTTATAACAAATAAAGCTTAAATCAGGTAGTACAACAAAACTGGACCTGGATTTTCTGATTTGTAAACAAAATAATAATATAATTATTGGCAAGAAGCATTATAATTTTCGTCACAATATTATTGGCTGATTCACACACACACCGTTGCTCTAAAATAAACAATAAATGTTTTGACGGGAATGTTGAGAAGTTAACAAGTTTTTCGCGCCCTTTTTTGGCTGTTTAAGAACAACACCTTTGCCTCTATTTTTTTCCTTTGCTAATTAAAAAATATTAGCTATTTTCCCGCGCCATTATTATTCTAGTCTCAGTCTTCCGAGAAGTCAGAATTTTAAAAAACGGAGAATTTCAAGGTGCGTGCGTGCGTTTCTGTAGTTACTTTTTACAATAATTATGTAGTTAATGGTTAAGATATGAATATCCTAAGAAATCTTAATATTAGCATGCAGATTATGAAACAAGAAACGAAATCTCTATAATGTAGTACTTGACCAAAAACTACTTTGATTAATCAAAATACTACAGATGCTTCTCATTGTGTTCATAAAAATGTTTTACATAATATTAATTATGATAGACACTTAGTGCCCTAAGCTCCACTTACGTACAATGTCTTTGAGTCATGAGTGTAACTGTTCGTCTTACAACACCTAATGGCGGCAAATGGAAATATGTTTACAAACACTTTAATATCTATTATTACAACGACTGACGCATAAATTCACTCATTGACTTCGCTTATTATCATCTATTTTTCAGATGAAAAGATTTAACTAGCGTAAGAAACAAAGATTTAGTTACTACGAACCGGACGAGCCGCCCTTCGACGACTATGTTTGTAAGTCATTGAACATTTATAAGCCGCCTGGTAGATTGCTTAGTAGTTATGTCAGCGTGGAACACACTTTACGGTCACCCACCAGCCACCACCTCCGACCGAAGCATCATCATAGTCTTCCTTCGGTATCTGAGATCATTTATATGTCTAGATAGTCCGTGACAGGTGTGAAAACGTCGAAATTGAGGTTGACAGTTAAACTGCACGCACACTGAAGTAACAAAGCGTTGGAAAACATTTTGTAAATATTCATTATTATTATTATTTCAAGAAGTGGAAGATTTCTTAGCACAGCATGCCGGCTAGCTGGCTTCCATAGCGACGCCTATGTAGTACCTAATTAATGTACAAGTATTATTTAGTTTCGGTTCGAAGGGCGCCGTAGTTAGTGAAATTACTGCGTTATACTTAACATCTTATGTCTTAAGGTGACTAGTGCTATTTGAATTTTGTGTTTTGTTTTTATATTATGTATTCTCCATTTTTCAAATATCGGTCGGTTCGATGAAGTAGGTGACGAGCAAAGCATCTTCTTACATTAGCATTAGGAGTTAAAGTATGAAATTGCCGATTTGTACTGAAAAATTGTAATTCGTTACTTTTTAATTTAACATAGTTATTATCTACACATTGCTGCCATATAATAGGAAGGTCATTTATGCCTTTGCAATAGAACTGTGGTGATCGAGATTCGACACATTGTGTGAAAGCATTTTGTACTGCCTCTTGAGAAGAAAACATTTGATCACGTAAAATATTGTTCAAATCAAGAAAAAAATGGTAGTCCGTTGGAGCAAGGTCTGGCGAATACGAAATGAATAAAAAATGATTTCTTAGTGCAGTTCCTGTAGAGTTAAAACGATTTCTCGTTCTGTACGAGGTCTCACATCATCATGGAGCAATAATGGTGAAGATCGATTCATGAGTCAGGGCTGTTTCAGTGCTAGTTATGCTATCATTATTAGCAGTTCCACACAGTGGACATCTGCCGGGATTGCTTGAGAAGAGTGGAGAAAGGTATAGTGAATAACACTATGCTGAGACCACCAAACCATTATCAAAGTTACCATTACCTTTTTATTGGTAAGCTTTGCTTTAGGACACTGTTGCGGCGTTTGACCTGGGGTCAGCCGTAGCATTTTTTGCTTACAGTTTTCGTAAGAAATCCACTTTTCATCGTATGTCACAATGTTACTTCATTTCTGTATCGATTCAACAAGGCAACATAAGCTTCAACACGCGTAGTTAAGCTCGGATCGGCTTCCACCATCTCTTTCAATTCCTTGTTGTGTGCGGGCGGTCTTTCGCATGGTTCGTTCTTCAAATCAAAGTTTCCACCACGAATGCGAAACGAAAATAGCACGGTGCGTTCTTTAGCTGTCCTCTCTCCAAACGCAACATTGATATTGCGAGCTGTTTCTGCCGCGTTAGTTTATCGTGCATCTTAAGTGTCTAAGTTGAATTAAAAAAATCAAAATTCGATAATCAAATAATCTATATTTTTTTTTTATAATTCACTCAAAAATCTCAAACCACGGCGACGGTGACGGTTCTACGTCAATTCGAAGAACCTATTACAATAAGATGGCAATTTTTAACCGACTTCAAAAAGGAGGAGGTATCAATTCGATCGGTAATTTTTTTATGTATTTACACTGATTACTCTGAGATTTATGATCCGATTTACGTAATTTTTCTTTAGTTCGATGCAGAATAGATGCCATTTGATCCCATAAAATTTTTTTTACATAGTTATGCCCAGTTGTTTTCATTTTATGAAAACTACTCAATTACAATAAAAAAAAATTACACATTTTTTATAAAAATTTTTGTTTACCTCGATGATATAATTGTTTTTTGTGTCTTGATAGTATATTGATAGCTTTAAAGTCGATGCCAAGCCAAATGTATTAGTAAATACCTACACTCGCCACGCGTGAATTTGAGGGGGATAGCTTCGTCTAGAACAAAAGAACCCACGCGGACAGACACAGGAGGAACACAACACCAGAGGAATCACAAGAGCGTTGCCGGCCTTTAAGGAAGGTGTACGCGCTTTTTTTGAAGGTACCCATGTCGTATTGTCCCGGAAACACCGCACAAGGAAGCTCATTCCATAGCTTTGTATTACGAGGGAGAAAGCTCCTTGAAAACCGCACTGTGGAGGACCACCACACATCCAGATGGTGGGGATGAAATCCTAACTTGTGGCGTGTCGTGCGAAGGTGGAATTCGGCGGCAGGAATCAGGTGAAACAGCTCTTCGGAACACTCCCCGTGATAAATGCGATAGAAGACACACAATGATGCGACGTCTCTACGCAACGCCAAGAGATCCGTCGGTTCACAGAGCACTGAGTCCCCGACAATTCGAGCTGCTCTACGTTGCACGCGGTCAAATGGATCGAGCAGATACTGGGGTGCGCCAGACCAGTGATGACAGCAATACTCCATGTGTGGCCGGACCTGCGCTTTGTAGAGCGCTAGAATGTGGGCCGGCTTGAAGTATTGCCGTGCTCTATTGATGGCGCCCAGCTTGTTCGAAGCCAATTTGGCTTTGCCCTCCAGATGGCCACGGAATTGGCAATTGCTCGTTTTTGAAGTCGGTTTTTTTAAACGTAGTTTTTTTATACTTTACATATGTATTAATGTAAATAGTAATATATAATTGTATTAAAAATATGGGGCTAGACTAATATTTTGATGCTTGTCAATTAGTAAAAATAATACGTATCTTGAAATATGACTCAATAATACAATTATGTTTACAGTTTGTTCTTCGTGCCGAGATTATGTGTACGAATACTGCGCTATACATGGCCCGTTACTGATCATACCGGACGAGAAGGTAAGTGGAAGCTATTATACCTACTCATAAATTAACTGACCTAACTGAGTTTATGTGCAGTGTGCTGCCACTATATCTACTGGGAGCGTTTCTTGTATCATTTCTTCTTTCTCAAAGCCCCATTGTTGCAACGGGTTTTTAAATTTTGATAAAATAAATGACTTTACGATATTATCAAAGTTATGCGTTTCACAATTATTTCTAGCACTTCGGAAAAGTAGTGCTTAAAAGATAAGTGGCGAAAAATTTATTTTCAATCCTTACCTCCTTATTCTACGGTGTCGAAAAAACTACGAGTTGAAAAGTAGAATTCCCAACATAATGCTGACTTGACACCATTTTGGTTCTTGTATGTCCATATTGTTATGAAATATAAGATTTCTGTAAACTATTTGAACCAAATAAACCTTTTAATTATTATTAACTAGCATTCAAATTCAAAGTGATTCAATAGATATACTGGTATGTATCTACACTTTAACATTTATTTAAATTGGGTCAGTAAAAAATATAAATAAATATTTAAAAAAAAAATAAAAAAACGTGTTATTAGGACGACTGTAATAGTCTACACAGTTTTTTATATAAGAGGAGACAAACGGGCAAGAGACTCACGTGATAGGAAGTGGTGAGGTGACTACCCAAAACCAGGAGTCAAGAGATACGTTGCCAGCCTTTAAGGAAGGAAGCTGTAGGGAGTATGCTCTTTTCTGGAAGGTCCCTAAGTCGAATCTGTTGGGGAAAACAGCAGCCGGTAATTGATTCCCAAAATTGGCTGTGCGAGGCAACAAATTACATGTAAAACACGCGGTTGTGACCAGTAATTGTAACCAGACTTCAACGTAATGAGGGTGGTATTTTTCATTTTGACGTAAAGTCTGGTGGTGGAAAGCGGGCGATGGAATCAACCCGAACAGCTCCTCTGAGCAATACCCATGATAAATACGTTAATACAAGACACTATAAATAATAAATAAAACTGTTATGTATACATTGTGCCATGTGAAAATAATGCTTAAGACAAATAATTATACATAAAAGGATTCGCTTCGACATGGTTGTCGACTCACTCTAAACAGCGCTCGTGAGCACGACGCATGGACTAACATTCGCTGTTCTTCTAGTGTTGCAACCATGATCACTTTTATTTGTCGTATTCCATAAAAAACCCTTTTGCAAAGCAAATATAAGTTTATTACGTTCAGGTCCCTGCCGTAACAAAACTCCCTCCGATAGTACCGAGGGCAGCCCTGACCGTATCAAGAGTATTTCTGCATTTAAATGTATCCACTATTAGAGGTAAGTATGATAAGTTAACCGCTTGTCAATAAGTAGATTGAAGAAAGAAGTAGAATAATTTGTAAATCTCTTTGATATAATAATATATAGCTGATTACTTCTTATTGTATTTATTTTGTTATTTATCTAAAAAGGCATAATTTTAACAACCATGTTATAAAAGGCGCCGGTTTGGGAGTGTTCGCTTCGAGAACCCTACCTCGCAATGTGCGGTTTGGACCGTACAGAGGTGTACGTAGTACGGACGCTGCTTCAAACTACTGCTGGCAGGTGAGTCTACTTATACAAGTTAATAAATTACTAAATATCCTTATCCTTGTTTTATTAACTAGCGGTTTCGATTTTCCTGACACAGTGGTGGGAACAGGTTATCGAAATGAAGGGGAAGCCTCACCTAATTATTTAAAAAAAGTTCCTTTTGGTTACCTTCATTTCCACGCTACGATAATGGTACGCTGGCTGACATAATACTACTCCACTTTGTATTTACAGCTTTCTGCAACCAATATCCATAGTGGAATGACACACCATAATTTGAAATACCATTTCTACTAAGCTACAACTATTACTACAGTTTTTGCTTCAATATTATTCTATTATGCATGTGCTTATACTTTCCCAATATAAATGTGAGCCCGTAGTGGACAGTTGTATTTTTTTTAGATTTTACTTCTGCCGCCAATTCCAAGCTTCAAGCTAAAAAAATCAAATAAAACTGACTTCAAACATAACATGCATGCCATATGGCGGGTGTGATTAAAATAAATTATGTATCAATAACAATTTATATGGAAGCTGTTTTTAAACTTGTACAGTAAAAAATGTTTAAAAAATTTATTTATTGCGTCATGTCTATTTTGTAATTTGATGTAAAGTGTTGTACTTCTACATCCTTAGATCTACGACAAAGACCACAAACCCTCGCACATGGTGGACGCCGCAGACGGGAATAACTCCAATTGGATGCGGTTCATAAACTGCTCCAGACATAGACTGAACAGAACCTCGTCGCGTTACAATACAGAGGAGAATTGTATTACCGGTATTGTTTTTTTTTATTTTGCTTACATATCATAAATTGGGTCCAAAGACTGAAGTCTGCAGGAAGAAACAGGGGGTAGAAGCCATTTAGCCCTACTTAAAAGACGACTAGAACTCAATTAAAAGTCAAAGTTATGAAAGCAGAATTAAGCAAATTAACATCGAAACTTATAAATCACATAATAAAACTGACGTAAATATAGAGAAGATATACATATAAAAAAAGTATTAAATAGTCTTTATTTACAATCTACAACGTAAACATAATATCACAAATAGAAGACGTGATTATATAGAACAAACAACCAACTAACTTAATAAAAAAAACGTAAAGGAAGAAGAGAATAAACTATCTTGCAAGCCGCCAAGTACCTGAACCAATTTATTTTTGATCTAGAAGTTTACGTTCATATAAAGATACTAAGGGCAGAAAGGTCTTCTTCATCTTGTTGGAATAACTAATGAAAACTTAAACGAGGAGCACCTGTTCTTACGTTACATGACACAACTGTTTAATATTATAATACTGGAAACAAAAGAGCCGCACAAAAAAGGGAATCCACTAGACATAGGAAAATTCAGAGCTATAAGTCTAACGGCGAGTATATTCATACTTCTTGTGCAGGTAGGTTTTAAATTTAAGTTCATCAGTTACATACATAGGTGTACATAGCTTTTATCGAGCAGAGCCTTCGAGAGTTTTAGTCATTTCGCCACATGGAATGCACTGAAACTATTAAATATCGGCAGCACAAACATAGATAATATTATGAAAAAATTACACCTATGGTAAATAGGAACAAAAAAAAGTTAAACTTGAATCAAGAGCACAAGAAAGAAGCATTTTAAATGTTGGTGAAATACAAAAAATTGGAGCTGTTCAATTTGAAATATGACTGCGGGAACAGATGCACTCACAAAGGACTTACAGTTAAAGTATCAATGGGCTGTCATATAGCTCGACTAACAGATGGTTGGTGGACTGTAAGTATAGTGGAAGGCAAGGATTAGAGATTAAAAGAAAAGTTAGCAGACCAGAAAGACAGTGGACTGACGATATAGCAGATATTGCTGGAATAGACTCGATGCAACTGTGCAAAAACACAGGAACATGAAAAAATATTGTCGACGTCTTAGGAGGGGCTCGACCCAAGAAGGGGTTCCCACCCGTGAAGTCCCAAACTTATAACAAATAATTAACAATTAATACTTCAAATATGACTTGTTTTTAATTTCTATTTATTTTTTATATGGTATTCATTAATTTCAAGCGAAAAGTAGGCAAAATTGTTGAGGCAACCGATTATTTTTATTTTATTTTAGCACAGTGACGATTGTACTTTGTAATATTCTTGTTGTCTTAACATCACTGTTAGTGCTAATTATCTTAGTATTTTCCTGACACTATTGATGATCGGATATTATCCTATTTGATCACTTTGTAAATACCGTGATTGGATATTTTGAAGGGCTCTGTTTAATTTACTAAGATATACAGCGAAAAGATAGAGTAGGTCCTAGTGAGCCGTCATGGCAGCGTTCGTAAGACACTCATTCAGTTGATGGTATTTTGGTTGACATTGAATTGCAAAATAAATGGCCATTTAATTTAAACGAGTTAATATGCATATTATGTTAATCATTAAATTTCCTTTCAATATTTGTGTAAGAAAATAATTTGACATCAGATTAAAGTTCCATGTTATATTATCTCTTAGTCGGCGAAACAGCTTTTGGCATTCCACTTTTCTTCCTCAGAGTAACAGCACGATAGAATACGAAGGTCTTTAGATTTTTTTTTATTTATTTGACTGCTTTCATTAAGAATAGTTAATTTCTATTTAAAGCTCGTTAAATATTTTAGCACAATCAGAACTATTCCCCGCAATACGGAGCTGATGGTGTACTACGGAGTGAGTTTACACATCGCCTGCACGTCGATATCGGTCGATATAACTCACCTGTAGACGAATTTGGTAATTAAATCAATTATATACTTACTTTCGGTCTTAAGTTTATCAACTATCTTATGTTTCAAAACGTAGTATAATACAATACAGTGTGCACGACAATCATAAATTGCTAAAATTTTGTGAAGTTATAATATATCGAATATTAAAGCATTTGAATCGAGTGGACGTGGACGGTGCGCGGCTCAAGCGATAGGTAGTTGAGTGACCGGTTTGAAGAAGAATCGCGGGGGGCATTCACGAGATCGACCACGGAGGACGGACGTATCGCTTTGAATCGCTGATCGCTTGCGCTGCACATAGTCCACAGCCTCGTCGTTCAAATTATAGAAGCAAATCGAAGTTTCATTTACAGACCACTATTATAAGAATAGAAAAATCTGTCTGATCTGTCTTTAGTCTAAGGATACATAATAGTACAAGATTAGTGTTAAATGTGAAAAATCCTTAATTTATCGTGTCGTAAATACTTTTATTTTTATATTATATTGGTGCGTACATAATATATAGTGGTGTGTTTCTTTTAAATGGCAGTGTGAATAAGTGTGGAGTGTTGTGTGAGATTTGTTTATTAGAAGTGACTTGTGGTGAGGTGTTTATTTTATTATTTACTTAATTCTTTTTTATAGATAATTATACACGATGCCAATTACGCGGTCCCTGAGGCGACAGGTCGTGAAGGGTGAGTTTGTACCTGAGGAACCTGTTCCCGTGCCTGCACCAGTTACAGCACCTGCATCGCTAGAGGCACGGCCCGGGCCGTCGTCTAAGCGTCAATCTGCTTCATCGAAAAAGAGCGTACAGCGCGCACAGGTTTTCGAAAAACTGGCTAAAGCTCGATTGGACGAGGCTCGAGTAGCAACTGCTCTTGCGGAAGCCGAGCTCAGTAGAATAGAGGCTGAGGATACTGAAGCCGATGATCAAGACAGCGCGGCATGCGATGCAGATATAGAAAGGGATGGATTCGTTAGGAACTGGCTAGAAAATAAGACTGTTGCCCCCAACGATCAGATAAATACACCAACGCAACAAGTGCACCCACAATTGACGACGCAGGTTACGCCTCAGGTTGTAGATGTCACATCACTTACTGCCGCACTCGCAGAAGCCGCTCGAGCGATGCATGCGCCAAGATATTTAGTGAAGTTACCAAATTTCAGTGGTGCTTGTGGAGAATGGCTGGCATTCAGAGCTGCCTATCGAGGTACTTATAATCACTTCACCAAGGCTGAGAATCTGGCACGCCTCAGGAGAAGCTTGAAAGGATTGGCAAGAGAAGCCGCGATGGCACTGTTTGTAGCGGAGACAGACCCAGATGATGTTCTGGCACTCTTAGAGATGCGATTTGGTCGGCCAGATACCCTCGTCATTTCTGATATGGAAAGGTTGCGAGCACTCCCTCGCCTAACTGACAACCCACGTGACATTTGCATTTTTGCTAGCAAGGTTATTAATATAGTAGGAGTCGTTAAGGCGCTTAAGAGGGATTATTATCTGTATAACCCAGAAACTATTAGAACCCTCGTAGATAAAATGACACCAGCAATAATATATACATGGTACGATTTCGCTGCAGAAAGACCCGAAGATGAAGCTGATCTCATAAAACTATCAACATTTCTTTCAAGAGAGGCAGACTTATGAAGCCGCTATGCACAGGCAGAAGTCGTAAGAGATCATTCACCAACGCCACACCATCAAAGAAAATCTCATCGCACCTACTTAATTGCACCCTCTGCCTCTGCTGAAAGCCGACCGGCACAAAGTGCAACTTCTACAACTACGTCGAAAGTGTGCATTGTATGTGCAGTCGGCATGAAATTGAAAATTGCGATCAATTTAGAGCCTTGGTCGTCACTGAAAGGTGGGAAAAGGCTTAGGACATCAATGCATGCTTCAGATGCTTGAAGAAAAGAAGCTTTCGTCATAGATGTCGTTACCAATCCTGTGGAATCGAAGAGTGCAAGGGATCTCATCGTCCTCTATTCCATGCTCCTAGAGATTCTCCTGCTGAGCCAGTGACGATAGCTTCAGCTCGACAACATGTCTGCAATAAGGCTTTACTTAAGATAGTTCCAATCACAGTGAGAGGGCCCTCTGGAATATAAGATACCTTTGCACTCCTGGACGAAGGGTCTACTATAACTTTAATTGAAGAGGAGACAGCTCGAGCAGTTGGGGCTACAGGTCCCATAGAACCATTTGCCATCGAAGGTGTTGCAGGATCACGCGTGAATGCAAACAAGTCTAGACGGGTTAATTTCCATATAGGCCGTCGACATTCTGAAAAAGAACACATGATAGAAGCACGCACAATAGATCGATTACATCTATCTAGTCAAACTGTAAATCAAACCACCATCGAAGACTGTGAACATTTACTGGATATCGCGGATGAACTCGTGTATGACTGCGGCACCCCGACTCTTCTCATAGGGCAGGATAATTGGCATATGATCGTATCGCAATCAATTAAGAAGGGCGGGCGAGGAACACCAGTAGCATCATTGACTGAACTCGGTTGGGTATTGCATGGCCCTAGTCGAAACAACGCACGAGTCCATTTCGTCACAAAGCTCACAGTAAAAGAGGAAGAGGAAGGAGTGAAAGAGAGGTTGGAAGATCTCTTTAAGCAATTCATCGACATCGATTCACTCGGAGCTTAACCTAAGCGCCCTAAAAATGATCCAGACGTACGCGCTTTGACTTTATTGGACAAGCATAGTCACCGCCTTCCCGATGGACGTTTCGAGACTGGGCTGTTAAGGCGCAGTGATGAACTGGAACTTCCTGTAAACAAAGATTGCGCTATGAGAAGATTAATAGGAACAGAAAGTAAGCTAGATAAATATCCTCTTCTGAAGCAGCAATACAGTGCCCAGATTACTCACCTGTTAGAGAGTGGTTTCGCAGAGGTGGCCCCTTCATCGTCTCGTTCTGGCCGCACCTGGTACTTACCACACTTCGCCGTGGTGAATCCCTCGAAACCGAAGTCACGTATCGTATTTGATGCTGCTGCTAAAACCTGTGGAGTATCATTAAATGATATGTTACTTACTGGTCCAGATCTTTTACAGTCGTTGCCTGGAGTTCTAATGCGCTTTCGTCAGAAACCTGTCGCTGTCTCAGGCGATATAAAAGAGATGTTTCTCCAGATAGGAATCCGCACTGAAGACAGGGATGCCTTACGTTTCCTTTGGAGAGCTAACAAGCGCGAGGGCGATCCTACAGAGTATCGGTCGAGGAGTGTAATTTTTGGCGCAGCGTCATCTCCTTGTACTGCAATATATATTAAAAATCGAAATGCAGAAGAATATCGCCCTAAGTTGCCCCTGGCTGGTCCCTGGCTGGTCCCTGGCTGGTCCCTGGCTGGGGAAAAAAGACCACAACCCTCCAGCGAACACTAAAATATCGACTCCAATGATAAAATACTCACAACAAAATCTTAAGATTGGTATATTTAACGTAAGATCTTTGGCAACAACAAAATGATTTATTGAACTGACATATCTGCTCCACAAAATAAAAATTGATATATTAGGCCTTGCGGTTAGAGGTTAGGAGAATGGGCTGTGCAATTGAAGAACATGAAGATTACATCTTTTGTTACAAGGGCGAAACACTAGGCCTCTATGGAGTTGGCTTTTTAATAAAAAAAGAACATAAAAATAAAATAGTAAGTTCTCAGCGATTTCAGACAGAGTTGCTGTATTAAAAATGAAATTTGACAACCACATGCTAACAATAATACAAGTGTTTGCACCATCTGAAAGGGCAACAGATGAAGAAATTAACTCATTCTATGAAACTTTACATGTAGCTCTCGGCACTGAAGGAGAAAATATTCTAGTTATCGGTGATTTTAATGCAAAAATTGGCCAATGGAGAAAAGAAGATAAAGACAACTTTATTTTAGG
>CATIXQ010000003.1:30179493-30253146 GCA_949711755.1 Leptidea juvernica | reverse complement strand
CAGTGATAAACCTTACCCATGCAATGTATGTGGTAAGAAATTCAATGTGTCTAGTGCTTTAAAGAGACATGGTAGAATACATACCGGTGATAAACCTTACCCGTGCAATGTATGTGATAAGAGTTTCAATGTGTCTAGTATTTGAAAAGACATAGTAGAATACATACCGGTGATAAACCTTACCCGTGCAATGTATGTGGTAAGAGTTTCAATGTGTCTAGTTCTTTAAAGACACACAGTGGAATACATACCGGTGATAAACCTTACCCGTGCAATGTATGTGGTAAGAGTTTCAATGTGTCTAGAGCTTTAAAGAGGCATGGTAGAATACATACCGGTGATAAACCTTACGCATGTAATGTATGTGGGATGACTTTCAATGTGTTTAGTACTTTGAAGACAAATCGTAGAATACATACCGGTGATAAACCATATACATGTGACATTTGTCCGCTGAAATTTACTCAAAAACAATCTATTGTTAAACATTTACAGAAACATATGTTACAATAAAACCCTCATTATTTCTCTTGTTTTCATAAAAGCCTCCAAGTTATTTTGTAAATTTTAACCAGTTTCTATGTAATATGTCTCAGCTCTAAACCATACATACGACTACGAGTTTCGTATTTGAAAACATTAGAAAGATATTTTAATTTTACGAACGTACACGGTGAGAATTTGTTACATTAATTGAACTTTTCAAGGAAATGAAAAGTTAATGAGACTTCATGAAGGAGAAGGTTTTTATATTTCAATATTACACTTAAAATCCCTCTTGTGTTTTCAGACGATGTATCAGATTCTGGCCGCGCTTAGAATTATTTACTTGCTGAAGGAAATTTCTTTTGCTAAGCCGATGACGCTTTCGTTTTTATATATACCAGGGCTGACCAGGCAAACATTGTATTGCCATATAAATAAAGTAGCCCGCGCCCGCTCCTTGTAAAAAAATTAATACTATGTCATGAAATGTCATTGAAAGAATTATTTGTATTGTGGATTTATAGGTATGTATTTCTGAGTCAATAATACCTATGGATTCCTGATAAGCTATCATCAACAATATGCAAATAAACGAATATTTATCAAAATTATTTTTATATATTTTCAATAAGGCATTGACGCTTCACCAAGTGGGCTATCCTTATGAGATAGGCATATGCCATCTCCGACTTTTCTGTAGACCTATATAAGATACACAATTCCACAATACATTATTTTGTTATATCTCAAAGAGTTTAGACAGCGTTTTTGTTGAAAGCTCCCAGACGGCTTTTTTTTCGGCAAGACATTTCCAACAAATATCGATAATATATAAAAAAATGTAAACGAAAATTAAAAAAAATATAGACCTATCTCGAAAACGTTATCCATTGGTGAAAACAGAATGAAAATCGTTGCTGTAGTTTCTGAATTTATTGCGAACAGACAGACAGATGCGGCAGGGGACTTTGTTTCATAATATGTAGTGAATTAAATAAATATAAAACAGAACTTATGACAGTAAATAAACCTGTAAAGTGTAAAGAAAACAAATGGCAATTTATTTTTATGATAATATTAGAAGTAAATAAAAACCTTGACCTTCTTGTTTTCAATCATCTTTTGTCTTTTTATCATCACAATTTTAATATCCACGACATTGCTTAGGCTATAATTTTGAGGACACGTTTTATCTTTAATAAAACATTCCTCATATAACATAAAAACCATTTTTATCAAGCACATTCCACATAAACCTATTTTGTGACTACAAATAAAAGCCTAATGTGGTATTTACAGATATAAGGGCCAAAACAAAAAAATACTTTAGAACAACTGGAGGGAATATATTCAATGTCTTAAGGGCTATAAAATGACAGTTTTATGAGACTCAACATTTGCGTATTTCGTATGTTAATTATGTAAGTTGTATATTTAGTTAATTATGCAAGATTGCGTTTGATTCATGCAAGGTTCAGGTTATTAAAATCCTGATTAGACTTTAATAATTTGGTATTGAAACAAATACTCAAAAAATCAAAAAGTTATTTATTTAGCATTTTAGTAAAAAGAATTTGAAGGACTTCCATTTTAATTTCGCAGAACCTGTGGCAAACATTTTTTTGTTTTTAAAGTGATAGCGCTCACTTTTAGGTTTCATTCACAAATAAAAGGCGAATGGCAGGTTTCAGTGGGAGTCTCGTACACCACCAAAAAGTCGTGTTGAAACATGAAATATTTACATTTAATAGATCATTTTATAAGAATTTGTGGCATTAATTTTCTATTTTTTTCGAGTATCGTCATCTTGTATGCTTTGTTCAACTCTCAGGTTGTGGCTTCATCTACAGGATCTACTTTACACTTGATAACCTGCTCAACCCGAATATTTTCATATTAGAAAATTAACTTGAGATGTCGCTCTTGTAAATCTTAACAATTTGTTATGTTTTAAAGGTGATTAAGCTCACTTATAGGATTAATACACAAATAAAATTTGCAAAACAAAATTTTATGAACGATGCGGGTCTCGTACCACTGACCTCTGGCGTTCCGTGCCAGTGCCCTAACCAACTGAGCTAACCGTTCGAGTGACGTATCGTAATAAAATCTTGAATGCTTTGTTCAACTCTCAGCGGGCCTACCATGAACTCTAATTGCGATTCAATTGACGACCTAAAATTAACTGCTTTGCTATTTCGTACCACGACGTGATTAGAGCTATTTTGGGTTGACGTCAAATCAACTGATTAAATTGCAATGATGTTAATTGAATGTCAAAAATGTTGTCAATTGAATCGCAAACTGATTTAGGTCGTTCATTCATTCGTACCATGAGGTAATATTTCAAACTAAACTGGATAGCTTGTGTGTCAAAGTGAGCGATTCGATCAAAGTTGCTACTTCCTTAGTGAATCGTGTTGTTAATAACTTTTAAAAAATAGTGAAAACATACAAAAAAGGAAAATTTTATTGATGAAAGATGAGATGAAAATACTTTATTGGACTTTTTTGTAAAACAAAATACTGAAAATAAATAATAAAATAAAAATACTAAGGACGAGGCAGTAAGGGCCCGGGCTATAGCCTGTTCGGGAGAACGAATTAAAAAAATGTACTCTGTGCTCCTGTCAAAACAAACATCATTGGAGGTGCGTTCATAACTCGTTATTTTTACGAAAACACCTAAGCAAACATTTAATTCGTAATCTCTTTCTCACACCGCGGACCACAGACAAAATTTATTTCGTTCATTCTTCATAAGCGATCCAAACGTCATTCAGAAAAAGGCACTTCATGGTACGAGTTTTAGCGATTCAGTTTCGGTACCTTAACCAAACTGCATCGGAATCGCATCGCTTATTAAAAGTTGATGGTAGGCCCTCAGGTCTCTAAAGCCACAACCTGTCACTGGCACGGAACGCCAGAGGTCGTCGATTATTTGTGAACCTGTGTTAGGGAAGACCTCTCTTTCCAACGGATAAGACTGCTTACATATTTAACAAACACATGAATACTTAAATAAACTAATCTTAAGCATAAAATAAACAAACTAAAAATGGTTTCAATATTGAAGGTAGTTTAATATTTGCGTGGCTCACACTAAACTTGTTTATAATATACCTACATAAAAACACTTGTCACTGTCTCAAGAACGTGCGACCACTGTGACGATGAACTAAGGTAATTTGTAGTTTTACGAATATTTATTTAATAGGAAAATATTCAATATTTAGTTTACAAACATATTACAGCAAACGAAATCAAATTATCTATTAATATAATCTTATATGTAAAATTCTTGTGTCACAATGTTAGTTACCTTACTCCTCCAAAACGGCTTTACTGATTTTTACCAAATTTTATATGCATATTCAGTAGGTCTGAGAATCGGCTACTATCTATTTTTCATTTCCATAAATATTAAAGGTGGTCCTAAATATTTTTAAACTTTTTTGGGCGTACTTTTTTTGTTTTTATTCTTTTATGATACAACATTAAAAAATACACACAACCAGAAATTTTCAACTCTCTACGGTCAACTCCTATTTTTTTATCGCGATTTTTATAGTATTCTGTTCCATCCACAAATCCTATAGCGGATTGCAAGATGGCAATGGAACAATACTTACAATAATTGTAGTACGATAAATTTGGTAGGTTTCAGAATCGGTTGCATCTACTTTTTACACCCCAAAATTTTTTTGAATATATAGTGCACTGCGCAATTTATTAATGGCAAAGACTTAGAGAAAGCTCGGTTGAAAGTTTCATTAAAAGTTATTTAGTAACTGTTTAAGTTAATTGTTCAAGTCTTAAACCATTTAGCGAGCGAAGGGAAAAGGCGCGAGGGGAGACGCAGGTACCACTCACCGGGCAGACAATCCAGCAATGCTTCAGCGTCGTTTAACGTTGTTCCAACATATCGCATACCTATTGTAAAATTATAAGTCTTGTCATAGCCAAGGAGTCTCTTCTTACAAATTACAGGCCCGTCCAATTTGTTCCTTCGAGCCAGACCAGCGACATATGAATCCGGCTCGAAGGACCAGGACCAACTGTCAAAATCTTGAACCAGTTGGCGAGTGGAGGCGCAGGTCGTGCGGAGAGATGCGGATGCTGTTCACTGTTTACGCCTATCCATGTTAATGCTCACTAGTGAATAATTTTGTACGTCTCACAACGCTCGGGCGTATTAGAGTGTACTTCTCTCGAGTGTTTTGATGTAATTAAATGCAGACTAATTCTCCCCCCCGTTCCTCAAATGAATTGAATCAATTACCAACTCCGCATTACGTTGGATCAGCTACGACTTATACAACAACAGACTCAGCACCTATCACCTACACAGCAAGAAGCTAGTTTTCAAGTCTTATAGTGGTTAATATGCTCATCTCATTACTACTACAACGGAACTTAATGGTAGACTCACTTTAACAGGTAAGCTTAAAACATGTTTCGAGCCTTGGGTCCAACAGCAAGCACCAACCAATCAAGTCAATTCGCGTACAATTAATCATGTCTCATCTACTGACTTTTCACTAATTGACTAAGAAAGCAGTAAACACTGAGACTGTATCTGTTAGTATCCATGGTGGGATTAATTAGAGAGGGAACAATTTAAAAAAAAGGGCGATAACAAGCATTCATATTTAGGATTAGTGAGGGTATGTGATCACCGCAGCCCATACTCTCTTATAACACCATAGGAATTACAACAACGTCGCCGACTTCTTACAGCGTCGACTAGACCTAATTTTATGAATTTCGAAAACCGAAAACACATTGGTTCGTGGTAAGGATTGAACCGGGAGCACCAGGGTGGCAGTTAGCGACTCTACCTATTGTGCCTCAGACTGTTCAGCCAAATTCAGAAAAATACCAGTTTCTGAAAACTAAAAACTATAGCTCGCAAGCCCTCTATTTATTTTAGCATTATTAACCTGCTTCCCATTTTCATGCCGTTAGAAAGATTAGAGAGTACACGAGTGTTGCAACCGCTTGATTAGTGTACTTCAGTAATTTTCACAGCATCATGACGTACGGTATTTTACTAGGGGTCATGCTGCTGACATTGATATAGTGTTTGCTCTGCAAAAGAGCTGTTCGTGCTATATATCAGCTTGGTTATAGACAGTCTCTCAAAGAAAAAATTAAATAAATAAATATTATGACTGTTCATTGTCAGTACATTTGTGAAAATTTACTATACGTTCACAAAAATTGTCACCTCTTTGATCTTAATAGTGATTTTCATTATTATAACACTAGAAATAAGGGATTGCTTTTAACTAATTCTAGTAGGCTTCATAAGATACATAAAAGCTTTAATAAAGTCCCAGCCACTGTTCAGGCGTTATCTATAAATAAATTTAAATATTTTATAGAAAAATGGCTCTGTCGTAAATCCTATTACTCCACAGCTGAATATCTAAATGATCGGACAGCCTGGGACTAGATTGTGATTATTTTATATCGATAGAAATGACTACAATTTTGTATATTTTTATTGAAAAGAGCCCAAAAAAGAATGCTGGGAGAGTTTCTTGCGCCGCTTCTTCTCTCTCAGAGCGCCATTTGCTTCCGAAGCGGTAGTTGTATCTAGTATATTAGAAATGACATCAAAAAGAATTCTAAAGGAACCAATTTTGAGAAAATAAATGCCTTTTATGCCTTTTTCATTACATTCCGAAACTGATCTTGTAATATACTCATATACCCACACATTTGCTTTGTAGGTCTATGCAATGTGTGTTATAACAAATTTGCATAGATTTATATGAAGATGAACGGGCTCAGTTGCAACCTCACTTCAAGTACTACAGACTGACAGTTGACTAAGTGCTGAGTTCGTACTGCCTCAACTGCGGCTCAGCCAATCTACGTTGATTTATTGCACTTATAACAGAACTATATTAGAGGTACTAAGCACTTAGCATATTTTAATAAGTTAGTGTGCTTATGTATTTCTTAAATCTATTTTTTAAATTTTCTAAAAGTGTGACTTAGGACTCCGTTGATAGTGAAAATATTTGTAATTTTGAAGTGAAACTTCTTTAGAATCGTTGTGATTTCAAACCGGATGCAACGGAGAAAACGACAGGTAAGAGACACAAAATATGTAGGATGAACCCGGCAAAGAATGAGACAGAAATATGCATACTATTGAAGTGAAAACTTCTTTTTCATCGTTGTGATTTGAAAATCGATGAAACGAAAAAGCGACAGTAAAAAGAGCAGTTATCAATTCATAATATTTAACATGGGAGATAATGAGATAGGAAGCATAATACAATGTTTTGCTACCAGGCGATTGTAGTTAAAGAAGAATTTGTCTTAAGTATGGCGCGAGTATACCTTAATATATTCTGACTCCAAGCGCACGACGTATTACTACATCTATGTAGACGTATGTGATGGTGTCTACACCAGGAAAACATATTATTATAAATATTAGTAGTGGTAGGAATATCTTTCATAGCGGTTGAAATCTTGTGTCATCCTAGCAACACGTACCAGGAATTCATAAGCAGTTTAGAGGTTCATGCACCATGCAGGTTTCACTAAGGGTGTTACTTCCACATTAGTCTCATCAAAACAGACCAGGTGATTAGATTAAAATATGCAGACATAATATTATATCATAGAAATCGGTATTCTGAACAAAAATTGAATATTATACACAAAAAGTATGTTATTTTGATCCATAGGCCACTATTTTAAATCCGGCTCGAAGGACCAATATGTTGATTGCTTATATTAATTAAGATAATAATTATGTACCTTTTGCACTGGAAATTTTAACTCGTGAAACGTTTAACTCGTGGCTTCTCAAGATCTAAATTGATTCCTTCTCTGAGGCTACTTAGGACTGTTTGGACTCCCCGCACTCCCCGGCACAACAACCACATTTAAGATTTTAAAGGTAATCTCAGGAACATTAATACGCTATTTTGTATTAGCATTACACAATAGAGAATTAATATGGACATAGAATGTTAGTATCAAAGCGAAAAATTTTGTCAACCCTAAGCTGTAATGTCAGGATATTAAACAGAAATGCCTACGTATCTATACCTATTTTACCAAATAATAGTGTACTTTAATAGTTTTTTTTTCATTCATAAATGTTCCTACCTCAATACAAGGATGTCATTAAACTCAAGTACTGGCTTCAATAAATATCAAGTTGGAAAAAATGTTTATGTGAGTGTATTTCTCCGATTGCTCAATTGCCCGATTGGATCGGTTTTCGCATCAATAACACGGACGATGGTGCGAAGTGCCACACAAGCCATATCCCGACGAGCGAGGTTGTGTATTGAGCAAGGCGGATCACACTTTGAGCCGTTTCTATAAATTTGACGTGTATTATGAAAAAGTAAGTGTCCGTTTAAGTTGTTTCCTAAGATAGGACTTTTAAAATCTTTGTCGTTCCGCGAATTACGTGGAAATGTATGTCATTCTGCGTAGTTTACTCTTTAATGTCACTGAAAGAGGGTTAGCACATCAGTGAAAATAATAATATATTTTTATTTTGCTGGGGTATGTTATACAGCGTTACTACGGCTCTTAAATATTGTGAATGGACCTCCTCATTATGGGTGGATTTGTAACAACCTATTTATTACAAAATATGTAAGTAAGTAATACTATTTTAACTATATAACTGAACAACAAGGCTATAGTAATTTATATCAGCCTAGATCTTAAGACCATATTTTCCATCGCTTCTAACATATTATTTTACTTCTCTGCGACAAATTACCTTTTCCAAGATTTGAAGTTTTTTTACAATCCAACTTGTTTCTTTATTCGCCATAATATATTTTTGTTTTCCGTCGTAGACGATTCATTACGAAAAAAACTACTTATAATCGTCAATACAGTTATTAACAAGAGAGGGTATTATTAGAATTCTTAAAAAAAATTCAAGAAATTTGATGAAAGGAAATTATTATGGAATAACTTGCAGTAACTATTGTAACAGTAATTATAACAGTAACATCCCCCATGAAATTGCGGTACGTGTGAAGTCTAGTCAGAAAGAAAAAAACAACAAAAGCGGTTTAAATCAAGTTGGACAGTAAAAGTAGAATTTAACGTGGCACTAAATTTTTTATCCATTTTTTTTATAAGCCTTAGTGAGCATAAAATCACAAAACGATCCAAGTAGAGCTTGTGAGAAAAATGATTTGGGCGATATCTCGGAAACTATGCACATTAGGACTAAAGCTTATGACAACCATTATTATAGAAAATAAAATTTCGCATCTTTTATTTCCTGTAAACTTTTTTGTAGAACTTAATGTTTACGAATTAGGGCCACCGGTTTTTCTATCTCGGCTAATAACTTTTGTTTACAACCATTTTTCTAATGTCCGTACTTTTCAAGTTATAGGACGTTTAATGTTGGACTACAAGGCGTAAAGTCGAAAATTTCTAAGTTGCTACCGCTGGGTGGAGATAGAGGAGAGGGAGAATGTTTGCTCGACTCAGTTCCCTTGACTTGACATGTAAAAACTCTTTGTGCCACCTCGAAAGTATAACAGGAATACCAATCGCTATTAGCGCCTTTGAGTATGTCCTTTTTAATTTATTTACCCAACTGTCACAAATATATAAGTCTCACTGTAAATCGCATATTTGCGAAGATTGCTGCATTCGAAAGCTGATACAGTAGCCCTAGCACTACCTAAAATAGCCTGGATGTGAGATTATCCATACATCATATACCAGTTACAGTATTTTGAAACTTGTAAGACCCTGCCTTGAAGGTGGAAGGAAGGAGCACACTCTCACCTAAGTCTGTCTGGTATCGCGGACGTTCACCCACAGGTGTCATTTGATGGTTTCTCCACATCATTTATGATGAAAACAAAAACAGCTGTTATAAACGCAAAAAAAATTTGACGAGAGAAATAAATATATATATATTATATACATTATATGTATAGACGACCTATATAGCCCAGTGGCTTGTGACCTTGCCAACTGAGCAAGAGGTCCCGGGTTCGAATCCCGGTATATGTAAACATTTTTATGAGGAATTTGGATATGTATATGTTTGTTTAAATAAGTATATTGTATTAAATACTAGCTGACCCGACAGACGTTCTTCTGTATATAATAAATAAAATAATGTTTTTATATGAATTTGTCAATAATATATCATAACATCAAAAATTACTTCGTAAAATATGCACCCTGCTGTCGTAATGAAATTGTTTCACAGCAGAACTGTCAAACCATGCGTGAATAAATTCTCTCAAAGAAATTATGTATGGACACATCAAAGGAAAAAGAAATTTGTTGTTTTTATTTAATTTGGCAGCATTTTCCTATTTATTCACCTTTTAAAACTTTTAGCGAGACTAACGAACAGCAATTCATTTTTATATATATAGATTATATCGTTGTTTTGCAACCATAGCTCGCGCATTGCCTAGTTTGGGGCAAGATAATTAGTGTAAAAAGTGTTATAATATAATTATATTTTATTTAATTAAATTATTTTATTGGTGTGCATATCTATTACTTATATTTATAAATATAAGAAATGTTAAATTATAGGTCATAGAACATATTCTATTATAAGTTATCTAATAGGTAAGCCTTTTATACATAAATTAATAATTCGTTATAATATTTCGCACTTAACACAATATTTTTAAATATATTACAAAAGTAATAAACGAACGTTAAACTCGTCTTGTTAAGACCATAAAGACCGATTAGAGCTAGGATATTCTAGGTGAGAGATAAAATGCTATAATGCCTTAAATTAAAAGCTGTAGCGTTTTGTTGCGATTTAATTAATAAAGACATCTTATTATATTGAGTCATTGCTCTCGTTGTAAGAAAGAACAAATAAATGTATAGTTATGTCTTTATGAAGTAATCGTCATTCTATTGTAGCAAAAATAACAAGAAAAATTTTCTATGGTTTCCGTCATAGAAATGTAATAAGAATGGACTAGAAGTGATAAATGAAAATGTAGCCTTACAATTTATTTAAAGACCACCAGCGAATAGGTGTTTAAATTAAATAAAATACTCATGTCGATCATTATACTTTGCTATTCTTAATCTATTCGTATTGCCGTCATTTTGTTCAACATTGCTGCACACATCCCTCTATATCCGAAGCGTTGCAAGCGAATAATATATAGTAATGTCATGTATATATGTCAAGTTATAATATTTCTATATTTTTTATACTTAGATTTCGATGGTATCAATGCTGATACGTTTCTCGGAAAATAATGTACATAGCAGCAATCGCTTTAGCCAATGATTTGGACCCAACCGTTAACTGAACCGCTGTTATAATAGATTAATAAGAAATCATATTTTATGCACCAAGCCGAACAGTACAAGCTTAATGTTTTATATGCTTATAACCCGTTTAAATTTGCTATAAAAATAATGAGTTTTGATTGTCTATAAGTTGTATAGTTTTAAATATTTTATAACAGTAATTTATTTTCAATATTATATAGAAATTCTGACATACATGTTGATATTTATCATAGCTTTGTAAAGTTCAAAATAATATAATTGTTCCGATGTAGATTGAAAGAGTAGCACTCAGTTTATCTTTATTACTAGCTACTGCCCGCGACATCGTCGGTGTGAACGCTATAAAAAATGAAATATACGAAAGCTGCATCTAGTAAGATTATATTGTAGGCTTTATGTTGTCTCGGAATCTTGTTCATGATCTTTTAAAAGTATAATTTATTCTATTCACTACTTTTTGTTTTTCCTATGCATAGATTTTTGCCTTTGGCATTGTTTGTAGAAAAAACATCAATAATTCTTTTTAATAATATTGAATGTACGGATTGCTAACAATATCAACTCCAACCATTTGACCGCGTGCAACGCAGAGGTGGTCGGATTGTGACCCAGTGCTCTGTGAATGGCTCGATAACCTGGCCTTGCGTAGGGACGTCGTTTCATTGTGTGTCTTCTACCGCATTTCTCACAGGAAGTGTTCCGAAGAGCTGTTTCACCTGATTTTTGCAGTCTTATTCCACCGTCGCACGACATGCCACAAATTAGGATAATATCCTACCACAAATCTGTGGATGTGATATGACATGTGTACCTTCAAAAATAGTGCGTACACCTTCCTTAATGGCTGGCAACACACCTGTGATTCCTATCGATTGTTCTCCTTTTCTATAGAGAAAAGTTCAAAAACTCGCTAAGTAATTCCCTTACAATGTCAATTATAGAAAACAATTAAAAGCTTTTAAGATCTAATCTATTGGCGCACTAAAGCTTCATTCGCTTGGCTATTTCCTATTGACTGAATAAAAACGCATTCAGAAATTCAGTTCAATATAAAACTCTATGTCCAATCTCGAATGGAAAATATAACCAAATAAAAATGTCAAATGGGTGTAACATTGAGTTAATCAAATTATTGTCTACTTCAACGTCCTGAGAGTATTTGGTTATGGTTAAGCTGCATTGATATACAGCTTTCATATTCTTCACCAAGTGATTCGATTCTATTACAGGACGATCTAAATAAACTTACCAATTGGTGTGAATCTAATGGTATGCAACTCAACTGCAGTAAATGTGTGCATATTAAATTTACTCGCAAAAATAATATTATTCCGACAAGGTATGAACTGTATGGTAATACTCTTAAAGAAGTTGAACTCATAAGGGACTTGGGTGTTATGCTTGATAGGAAATTGACTTATCTCTACCACATAGAAATTGTAATAAACAAAGCGTCAAAATTATTAGGTTTTATTATGAGACAAGGTCGAAATTTTAAAGATGCCAAAACAAAAATCTGTCTTTACAACAGCCTTGTCCGCAGTCATTTAGAGTATTGTAGCGTTGTTTGGCGCCCACATTATTCTACACACTACTTAAGACTGGAGCGTGTGCAGAAAAGGTTCATGTGGCATCTATCATACTCAGCGAATATTTACAAAACGGTGGTGTCTTATAAAAAAAGATTAGAACACTTTAACATGATGACTCTTGAACAAAGAAGAGAATTTTTGGACTTAAATTTTTTATATAAATTGCTAAGAAACAATTTAGACTGCCCCAGTTTACTATGTAAAATTAATTTCCGAGTACCACGCAGATATCCCCGAACTGCAATTACTCCGGTCGTGCCTCCATGCACTAGAACAGTCTTTGGCGCCAACTGCACTATCCCTCGCTTGTGTAAAGTATATAATACATTCAGTTCATTAATTGATATAAATATTGATTCCCCTAACACTATTCGTAAATTAGTTATCAGCAATCTAGCCAGCCAGTTATGAGTGTGATAGATTACTTTGCTCTGTTAGTTATAACATAGGTTATATATTTTAATTAAAGATTAGTGTATTTTATTTTATTATATAATTTCTTAGCTTAGATTTAGATTTTTGTTATATGTATCGATATTGATATTAGATTTGTAATAATGTATCGATAAGCGAAATTAGCATGTAGTGTTTACCTTTAAATGATTTTGCATACCCTGCACATGTAATTTAAATTGTTAATTGTTTAAGAAATATTTTTATGTAAAATCGCTGGTAGACCAATAAATAAATAAATATAGTGAGTGTGGGACTGACTACACAGTTCCGGATGTAAGTAGGCTTTAATTAGAAGTTAATTATTGTAATGTCGTATAGTAAATTATGTAGAGGATAATGATGCATGGTTCTTGTCTGGTAATCTGGACACCTAAAATTGTATAATATTATAAGTAGGCTAAGTTGTTATATCATTTATACGAGTAAGATGGGCAGGGAGTTTCTTTTCTGTTTCTCTCCCCATATCAGAGCCCCTTTACGAACTGATGTAGCTTGATGACGTTTACTAACCGTTGTTGCAATATGTTATGTTATTCACTCCCTATGGTAGATCAAAAATAATCTATTTTTGCTACCGGCGACAGGCAATACGAAAAGAAATAAATCGATTTTACTCAGCTTAGCCAATATTGTCTGTCGCGAATGATTACTTTGATCTTAGTGTTGATGTTCTACGGTGAAGCGACTGTGTGCGATTAAATTCTTGCTATTTGATGTGCCACTGCTAAAGATAGATATATACATATATTTCTGCCTACAATTCTAGCCTTTTCTTTCTGGGAAATTCTGATCGCGCAGTATACCTTCGATCGGCATGAGTTTGGCGTTCGCGCAGCGTTCTGTCAATGCGTATTATTTGAGTAAATGTATCTAAAATCTATTTATTGAAACAAGCTATAAGACCATGCAAAAAAACCATAAACCATCTTGAAAACAAAATAAGGGACAGAACTTGGTGAGGGAGTAGGGTTCCGTACGGCACACTCGGTTTTGATGCAATCTAGTGCCCATGCTTCCTGGAGCTGACTGTGGATCTGACCACCAACTATTGATCTCTAAAATAAAGCTGTAACTAAGAGCAGCTCAAAAACCATCCAATCAAAGGCGATTAACAGTAGAAACTGGAGTCAATGGACGCAGTTGAATCCACATACAGAGAGCTCAGACATACGTTGAGATCAGGTGAAAGCTCTCATATCCAAAGCTGTCAAGGAATCAAAAATACCTGCGGGGATACGTAAACGACAGTACTGGATGAGTGACAGTACTTTAGCCCTTGTTGACGAAAGAAGGTTGATGAAGGCTTCAGGAGCTAACGTGAGAGACCTTAACGCAAAGTCAGCACGTATTCAGGAGGCATGCAGGAGAGATAAGAACATTCATCTTCAAAAAATATGTACCGAAGTCGAAGCTCATGCTGATAAGCACGAATCCAGAGACCACCACCACAAGATCAAATCCATCACGAAAACCCTCTCGTCCAAAACATGGGCTATACAGAACGCCCGGGGAAAAAAGGTAACAGAACTGGACTTTATTGCCTACTGTCAGTCTCTGTTTAGTGATCCGCAGTCGCAATATTTTCCTTCAACTGAGCCTAATACCGATGAACTGGAGCCTGACATACTGGAAGATGAAGTAAGAGCAGCCATTAAACATCTCAAAAATGGCAAGGCAATAGGAAGAGATTCTATCCCTATAGAGACAATTAAGGCGTCAAGAGAGTATGGTGTACAAATCTTCCACGCGCTGTGCAGCAACATATGGAGGACCTGCGCTTGGGCGCAAAAAAAATCTCCAATAATTACCATAAACTATTTGAATATTGCAAAATCCTACCTTGTCACGAAAAAATAAAAATTACACTAAAAAGAAAGACGAAAGCAATATATTATGTACTCGTAGTATGGCAGACTCTTAATAACTCTTACCAAGATTTTCAAATATATATGGTAAGAACAGGCTCAAGTATTTAGTTCCTAACCTTATAAATGAACTGCCCAAAGTCGTTAAGCAGGACCTGACAGTGAAAAACCTGAAATTTAAATTAAATCAATATTTTATGTCAAAACTCAACTAAGTAATGTTTTAATTCATATAGAAATAAAAAAGTATTTTTCACCCACCTCGTCGTTCTCATAGTGTTGTATTGTTTGTAAATAAAATAATAACTCTGTATATAAAGCAACAATACTTGTAGTGTATTGAGGGTATTTGTAAATTATTTAGTTTGTAATGTTTGTTGTTCACAAAATTTCTAATCAACTAAATGTTTATGCTTTTCTTTTAAAATAAGTAATTTAATTTAAGTAGTTAATTAAGTAATAAACTTTAAATTTAAATAATATTATATGTATTCCGTAGACCTTATTGTACACGGTAAAAATCGAATGTGTTTGTGTATGTACAATAATTTTGTTACCTATAATATGTGATTTGTTAATAAGAAATAAATAAATAAATATATCATGCTAGCAAAATCCTTCTTCACATCGTCAATGAGCGTCTGAAATCCTTTCCGAGAGAAATATCGCTAGAGCAGGCTGGGTTCGTAAAAGGAAAGGGTACATGTGAGCAGATACTGTCCGTACGCCAGATAATCGAAAAATCGCGAGAATTCAATAAACCTACATATATCTCTATTGTTGATTTCTCCAAGGCATTCGACTCTGTTAAGTGGCCGAAGTTCTGGAATACTCTCCTAGAAATGGGTACCCCAAAACATCTTGTATCACTTCTTAGGCACCATTACGAAGATGGTACGGCCTCAGTAAGAACCGATGAGGTTCTATCCAATAGTTTCCACCCCAGTGCTCCTAGGAGTCCGACAAGGATGTATAATTTCTCCATTACTGTTTAACATCTACACAGAACTGATTATGAGAATTGCTTTGGAAGGTTGGACAGACGGTATCACTATTGGAGGACAAAAAATATCGAACTTACGCTACGCGGATGATACCACCCTCTTCGCAAGTAGCATCCCTCATATAGAAGAGCTATTACACAGACTGGAAAACGTTAGTCTTGAATTTGGCCTCAGAATAAATCGCAGCAAGACCAAAGTAATGATTGTCGACCGTGATAAGAACAACTCGCCAGATGTTAAGAAAGTAGCAAATTGCGAGGTAGCGCCTACTTACATATACCTGGGGGCACTGATTTCAAATAATAGGGGCTGCATAGACGAAATCAAACGACATGGCAATCTCCAAATCGGCTTTGGATAAATTGAGGAAAATATGGAAGGATCGCCATATCACCAAAACCACCAAAATACGACTTGTTAGGGCTCTCATATTCCCCATATTCCTCTACGCTGCTTAGACATGGACCCTACGAGAAAGTGAGAAGACAAAGATCAATGCTCTTGAGATGTGGTGCTGGAGAAGAATGCTCGGTATATCGTGGACGGAATTCCGAACCAATGAGTCCGTTCTTCGGGAGCTCGGCATCAAACAGAGACTGTCTACTACCGTACAAGCTCGCATTCTCACTTTCTTCAGGCATGTATCACGACGTGGAAGCGACTCCATAAAACGCTTAATAGTGCACATAAAGTCTAGGGCACTAGACTACGAGGCAGGTCCCCGATGAGGTGGATGGACCAAGTGAGGCAAGTTGTCGACGATTCTCTGCATAAATGTACGAGAAGAGCGGCAGTTCTCGACGAGTGGCGTCGCATTGTGAAACAGGCCACTAACCTCGACGTGACGACCACGACCACTCTGACAAGAGTGTAACGCCGAAGAAGAGTGCCCTGGGGCACTGCCGGTTTGGGAGGGCTATTGGAACAAAGTTTAAGTTAAAAGTTTCCATCTCACTCTATAACTGGTCTTCTTTGTCCAAGTTGTTTTCTTTCAAGGTATAATAATTATAGTATATTTCCTCGTTGTGATAGTTTTTATAACCTCTCAAAAGGCGCGACGCTTCCGCCGGCCATATGTCAAACCTTGAAACGAGAGGCCGCGCCGGGTGGGAACAGCTGCATTATTTTTCAAATATCTCGTTATTTTGAAGGAATTTCAATTTCTTTTAATGAAATAATTTCGAAAAAATACGAAACTTCATGAGTGGACAAACGTCAAAAAGGCCATCATAGCGTGCCGTACGTATAGTTTGTATTTAGGTATCTGTTGATATCTGTACACAAATTATATTTGAAAACGATTATATATATATTTATGAACGATGCGAGACACGCGACCTCTCGCATTCCGTGCGAGCGCTCTTCCACTGAGCCAATCATTAGTGTGATATAAATTTCATGTTGTGGCTACATCTACATCTTCATTTACAGTTGATGACCTATTCACCCCAATATTTGTATATTAGGAAATTGACTTGAAATGTCGCTCTTTCAAATGAAAACATTTTGTTGTTTTTTTTAAAGTAATAACCTTCAGTTCTGGCATTAATTACACAAATTAAACTTTATTAATTTTCTTTTAGATATCTGTAGCGTCATAAATGTTAAAATAACAGCTGATACGATTTTAAATGAAACATTTTAGTAATATTAAAAAAAATCCGTTTAAACGTAGTGAGTACCAATTTATACGTACGTAGGTTGGTTAATAGGAAGTTATTCAATTTCCTCTCAGCGCAGATTTTCCGACTTACGTGCTTCTATTTCAAGCTTGTTTCGTTAGTCGTGTTACGCTCAATATAATTATGATCTGCTCAACTATATTCCCCCGTTACTCAATTAAGCAAGGTACCATTGATGAACCTCGATATTAGAATACAATTTTAATTTTAAAGCGCTGCAAAAATGTATAACATAACAATCTGGTTACATATTATATATCTATAGAGATTAGAATGAAATATATAAGACATTAATTCTGTAAAATATTCAATTTCCTGGATGACGTATTAACATCAATTAATTTTACAATCTTAGATGCTTAGACATTTATGATGCATAGATATTTCCCAAAAAAAAAATCAAAAATGTTTGTCGGAATAGTAGGTAGTTTCAAAATTTACAGATAAACTGCATTTGAGTACACAATATTATATATATATATATTATAATACTAGCTGACCCGCCAGACGTTGTTCTGTACATAATAAATAGAATCCTGTTTTTATGAATTTGTCAATAATATTTCATAAAATCAAGAATTACGTAAAATATTTATCTGTGTTATAATTAAATTGTTTTCCAGCAGAACTGTCAAACTGTTCAAAAATTTTTTTCATAGAAAATATTTCCATACATACACAAATATTGTAAATTAAAATAATTATGGGTTCAAAATCGATATAAAAACTGTCCTGTCTCTCAAAATTGACTAAACTGCACTCCATGAAGTAATAATCTCCATTAAATTCCGTTCATTAGTTTAGGAGTCCATCGCGGACAAACAACGTGTCACGTAATTTATATATATTAAGATTAAGATTAATGCTTAATGCATTGCAAGCAAGGATTGGTCTCCACTGCGCTTCAACTAGATACCGCAGGCATAGTCGTAAGCTGCGGCAACGAATACTACGCTCAACTGGGCGTACCTATTCCAGCCAGCCTCGAACAATGTGTGACGTTGACGTGCAACATGTTCTGTTAAACTTTGCTAATAATTGAAACTAAAATATCGGATTGCGTAGTAAAACTTTGTAAAAATAATAGATAATACATAATACAAGAAATAATGACATAGGGATCACTTAACATCAGTAAGTATTTTTAATTTTTTTGTTTATGTTTTGAGTTTTCTTGAGTGTTAATTCCGCCAATATTCGTCTTTAAACAATTCGAGGCGAAACACGTACTTTTATAATGATTATGGATTTCTGCATAATACTCTAAGTATTTTGTGTTTTATTAATTTCAATGTTAAATAGCACGAAGCGTATGTTACAAAATTTGAAAGATGCCATTGAGTGTCAAGATGCCACGCACACAAGCATCTAATAGTTGCCGTAATAAAAAGCTATTGTTCTTAGGTAGTGCGGTATTTAGTTGGAGCGCAGCTGAGACCAATCCTTAATCTAGGATATTAAGATAAAATTAAAATCCCCTTAAAACCCCGTAGAGAAATGGAACAAGACAATGATGTTGTACCCTGAAAAGAAGACGTGGCGGATAATACAAAAGATTAGAAGATGAAATGACAGCAATAGCTGGCGAAAAGTGGTACCGATGGGTTAAGATAGAACCAAATGGAATAATTTCAAAGGGGCCTTTGTCAAATAATTATTTTCTTATTTGACAAAAGATGCTGTTTTGAGCTAACATAATATCAAATATTTTTTGTACGGGTTTTATGGTAGTGTTAAGTGATTATCGCCGCCCACATTCCCTTGCAACACTCTCTCTCTTCTCGACTCTTGCCCTAAAGGAAGGTGTATGCGCTATTAATATGATTATTATTTTTTTTAAATTTATTAACGGCTTTGGACACAAGTCCTTTAGGGTAAACATAAAAAATTACATTTATTAATATAAAATTATGATTAAAATTACAAATAATCGTGTCTATTTCACTCACTAAAATTAGTCTTTATTTATTTATTACATCACAAAATCCACAGAGCTTAAATTATAATAATATTATTGCAGAAATACTTGTGCGAGTTTGGTTGTGTGTGTGTGTGTGTGTGTGTTTGTGAATTACTAGTAATTTATACCTTACCTTTTAATTTTATTTACAGTCCTTATAAAGCAACGTTTACTGTTATTAAAAAGTACAGTAGTGTTAAATTGCGTAATATAGTTGCATAGAGTGCAAAAGATTACCGATTTTTTTTTATAGAAAAGAAGGACAAACGAGTACACGGTTCACCTGGTGTTAAGCGATCAGCGCCGCCCACATTCTCTTGCAACACCAGAGGAATCACAGGAACGTTACCGGTCCTCAAGGAAGGTGTACGCGCTTTATTTGAGGTAACCATGTCGTATCGTCCCGGACGTGTGCACGTCGTGCGGTGTGCACAAGGAAGCTCATTCCACATCTTTGTAGTACGTTGAAGAAAGTTTGAAAACCGCACTGTGGAGGTACGCCACACATCCAGATGGGGGAAACGATGTCCTAATTTGTGGCGTGTCGTGAGGAGGTGGAATTGGGCAGCAAGAATCAGGTGAAACATCTCTTCAAAACACTACCCGTGATAAATGCGGTAGAAGACATACAATGCAGCGACATCTCTACGCAATGCCAAGTGATCCAGCCGTTCACAAAGCAATGGGTCCCCGACAATTCGAGCTGCTCTGCGTTACACGCGGTGAAATGGATCGAGCTGATACTGGGGTGCACCAGACCGGAGATGACAGCAATACTCCATATGTGGCCGGACCTGCGCTTTGTACAGCGCTAGAATGTGGGCCGGCCTGAAGTATTTGCTATTGGTTTTGCGAAGCAAATTTGGTTTTGCCCTCCAGATGACCGCGGAACTGGCTAATTTTCATAATAATTGGTGTGACTCAGTGGGATTTGGAAAAGAGACGTATGTCTAGTGCGAACTGATGGCATTTGTAATTGTAAAAATAATTCTGTTAGCTCTATACTGCCGATCGTACCATGAACTATGTTATTAAGGAAAAAGATAACCTTGCACCTGTCCTCAAGCGATAATGAAACTGTATCTTATTGGCTTATATTATCGTATTAATAATAAAACACGAAATTTTGCCATATAATTAATAATTATCCTAACGGTCTATCAAAACTTTTGAAAGTGATGATAAGATCAACTTCAAAAACATACATAATAATTATGAGATGTAAATCTTTAGAACTGGCCAGTTAGAAACATTGCTAATGAAAACTTTTTTTGAATTTCAATTTAAGAATTCATTGGTAACCTAATGTACCCTATATTGCATTCATTTGTCATTTGTTTTTGTGAATTGGCGGCAAATCTAAAACTCTTGTTACACGTGAAAATGAACCTAACTCGAGAAAATTTTCTCTCAATGATTTATTATGACTTTCGATGTGGGCTTACTCAACAACAAAGCTATGATAGGCTGCGATTAGCATTTTTTGACAATTGGTTTAACGAGTTTAAGCGTGGACGTAGCAATCTCAATGATGATCCGCGAGAGGGACGTCCTTTAACAGCGACTACTGAAGATAACAACAGTGCTGAGCGACGCATGATAGAGGAAGAGAGAGAGTGACCTATCAGCAGATACGGGCAAGCCTAAGCATTCGTATGAGTCAAGTTTAGGCGTCAGGAAGCTTTGTACCAGATGGATTTCCCATACTTTAACCGACGACCGGAAAAAATGCGAAGGTGCATGGGCTGGTGTCATTTTTCATTTTCTAAACATTTTCAGTCTTACCTAGGTATAATTGCTCAAAGCTGTTAACCTAAAGCTCATGTTTTATTATATATATATATATATATATTTAATTGCGATATTTAAAGTAAACACTTATTTTGGTATGACAATTTTGATGCATTAGGAATTACAAGATTTTCAACATAATTTAACATTTGCAGTGCGTCTTCGCTTTGATTTCAAGAAGCTGCAGGGCGTCTTATATCACTAATAGCTGATAATGTGTGGGCGATTGACAAAATCGGAGTTGACCGTCTTTATCATTCTCATTTAGGACTCCTTTTTGTGTGTTTTTCACATTCTCAATAAGATCTTCAATTGATTTAACTTCGTAGGTTGCCACATTGTCATCAATGGAAGAATATCCAGGAAAACCCTGCCGTATCACAGGAGTCCTTGACTTCTGTTATTGGCGTATTAGAGGCGTATTAAATGGGATGTCGTATTACGCGTAAAGAAATTTTCGTTTGTGCTTCGACAAACGAATCCTTTAAAATATATATTACTATATTCATAAAGATACTAAACAATTTGTTATGTTTTTAAAGTGATAACTCTCACTTCTAGGATTGATACACAAATAAAATTTGCAAAAACAAAATTATATGTACGATGCGGGATTCAGTTCGAAATTAATTATGCACTCGCACGGAACGCGAGGGGGCGTGGGTTCGAGTCCCGCATCGTTCATGAAATTTAGATTTAATTTTTTATTTGTGTATATACATACTATTACTCGCTGTAAATAAAAACTTAATACGTTATTTAGAATACGTATAAGCGCAAAATTTGACAATAAACGACTTTGATTTTCTTTCATAATTTCTCTCAACGTCTTTTAAAAGAAATATAAAATCGTTTTAAGGGCTATAAAATTTTAATTGACGAGATTGTTGCAAAATTTACGTATTCCATTAACTACTACAGTAAAACAGTTCTAACGATTGAAATATTTACGAAATTTTGAAGTGATCTTAAATTTATGTTATTTATCTTTTAAATAATACTATTAAATCTATATGGTTAGATTTCCTTCCGATGTACCTATAAGAAGAACGGTGTCTGCGTAAGACAATACGAAAGCATAGATATTATTACTCATGGGATTTGATCGAATGACCTGATGGGACCGAATTTCACCTTCGGATGACATTCCAGATATCAGAATATCATCCCCACCATCTGGATATCTGGTGCTCCTCTAAAGTGCAATTTAAAAGAAACTATCTTCCATATACAACCAAACTATTCAATGAGCTTTTTTGTACAGTTTTTCCAGGAAGAGGAACTTTTATAAGAAGCCTGGCAACGCCCCTGTAGTAGAATGTGGGCGGCGGCCATTACTAAACATCAGGTGATCCGAACGCTCGGTTGTCATCTTCGTCCGTAAAATACAGCTAGTTAAAAAAAGTTAGAAGCAATCTTGAATATGGCATAGCTATTTGGAACCCTGGCTTCCAAATAGCATTTTATTCTTTTCATAATATTCTAGGCAATCTGGCAGGATATAATATGTTAAAATATTGACCAAAATAAATAAAAGAAGTAGAGATCACTACATAACCATATCGATTCAAAAAACAAGTCGTGATAAACTAACTCTTAGTATATAAGTCTTGTTCGACAAAATTTTTAATTGTTATTAATATATTATGGAAGTACCCCGCCCGCGAGTTTTACTCTACGCACCATACGGTCGATCGCAACCACGACCAAAGCTGCCACACGCTCCAACCCGATCGTATTATTGAAATACCCTGAAATACATGAAAAAACACAAAGTTATTCTCATATAACCTATGCTCATTACTTAGACTTATATTATAGTAAAGTAAATAAGTCTCTTTGCTATCGTAGATGGTGTTTAATCCGTTATCAAGTAAGAAATGTTCACAATGTAGGTATCCTCTCCTACTCTGTGGTTCATATAAATTTCCGAAATATTCCGGCAAAAACTCAAGATGTTATTTCAAATTTTTGTGACTGGGAAAGAATTTTGATTTTCTTGGTTTACTGTATCCTTATGACAATTTTTGTAACCCTGATAATGTGTTTCAAATATTCCTGATGAGTTCAATAGTTTTTTTAAATCAAACTCAAAAGTCAAAGTCGACGTTAAAAGTCAAAGTCAACTAAAATTTATTTAATTGGGCTTAAATTAAGCGCTTTTGAATCGTCATAAAAAATATTTCTTTTAAAGTACTGAATTTACCATAATCGTAACATAAGATACCGACAATCTCACATTCGCATTAACAATATTAGCTAGGCTTGTCCACACTGAAAATTTGGTTGGAATAGCTTTTCTAGTACGTATAGTCCTAATGGTTTCGTTATAGTCCACTTCCCGACATATTTCGTACTCAAAAACATAAGGGAGTGGACTGGCTTCAAGACAGTCGAAGAACTATTCCGCCTAGCCATGGACAAGGAGAAGTTTAAAAAAGTGTGTGTGTGTACTTATGTATGCATGCAAGAAGTTATACTTCTTTGGCCAAACGAAGCAAAAATCATTAAAATGATTTATTCCTCGTGATATTCTACGTTTTTAGAAAGAACAATTTCAGTGAACAGTTTAAGTAATAATAACGGCTGTATGGGCTTGAACCCTTTGCCTGTCCTAATAATGGACGAAGAAACCAAAAAAAAAAATAACGAATGACGCAAACGTCAGAAAATTTTAGGAACCAACTTCAACCTGTTACTTTTGTGTTATAGTGATGGGCGCGCATCTTAAAATTTCACTGTCATTATTTTTTTATAATGCGCCTACAGAAGTATAACTTCAAGAATTTACTGCTGACCTCTAGCAAAGGAGAGGCACACGAAGAAGAAGAATATGGTTGTCACCTTATAACAATAAAGACCTTGAAATTTACCCAGTGTTATAATAATCACCATACTCACAACATTCACGAGGTACTCTTAAGACTTAAGAAACTCGAGACTTCTTGCACCATTACTTGGGTTAAATATTGCAGACATAAGCGTTTGTTTTAACGATGTAGTTCAGACGTCTAATACGGAGTGCACGAGGTGTGAAGATAAAGGATACACAATACAATAATATTGTATAAATACAGCACACAGTATTTGGACTGCTTTGATATTAATAATTTTTACCAATGTCACACGAAAAAATGCATTTGATTCACCGATAACAGTGTATAAAAGTCTCTTACCGTCACTGAGTGACTAATAACATTTTAAATTTAGAATACGCATCAATCATACGAATTGAGAACGAAAACAACGCACTGAATGTACATACTTGCTGGCTATAAAAAAGCACGTACACCTTCCATCAGACTTCAGACGCCTCATAAGGATCCCGTGGACGGCATTTTGTGCAATGTATCCATTATAAAAGAGCTTCGTATTAAAGACAGACTATCGTCAATAGTGCAACTAAGAATACAGATGTTCTTTGGTCATGTCTCCAGAAATGAGAACTCGATGGAGAGACTGGTGGTTCAGGGCCAGGTCGAAGGCAAGTGAGTACGCGGTCTATCGCCAACCCGCTGGATAGACGCCATCATAGGCTACTGAGTCCACCATGCTCCAGTGTACTCACAACGCCTCTAACGTTCAGAAATAGAAGCACATCGCCAGGAGAGCTACCCTCAGAAAGGATATCGACTCACCGAACACCCCACCGTGTACCTCGGCAGCGCAACCACGGCCACTCTGATAAGAGTATCCAACTAAGAAGACACCTTCCTCAAAGGCCAGCATAGTTTTTTTTGATGGATTAGGACAAACGAGCGTACGGGTCGCCTGGTGTTAAGTGATCACAGCCGCCCAGATTCTCTTGTATCACCAGAGGAATCACAAGAGCGTTGCGTGTCTGTAAGGAAGGAGTACGCACTTTTCGTCGTCAAGCCCTGCCGCCCTTACGAACCGCAGTATATTCTTGACGCGAGTATTACAAACAGCACCTCGGAGCAGGGTGTAGTTACCAATGACAGTGTTATGCTTATGCATTAGTGGGCCGCAGTCACAGAGGATATGAAGACGCGTTTCATCAACCTCAAGGAAAAATCTGCATGTTTTATCGCTTTTTATACTGACCACACTAAGGTGCTTGCTTAGGTGACAATACCCAGTTAGCATCCTGGTAAGTATGTATAGATTTTTCCTGTTAAATGATTGAACTTCATTCGCGTATCTATTGTTGAATGCCATAGTCAGTGCTTTGGAATATTTTAGGCCTGTTGAGTTGTTCCAGCGTTTAAGTGCTTCTTGTTGACATTGGTTTCTCAGGGTGTGTCGGACAGTGCTCTTAAGTATTCCACAAATAGGTTCCGGACCATTTTATCTCTACTAGTTACATATAAACCGAGCTGGACAGCTTAGTTTTAATCAATACTAATAAAATAAAAGCATCTCTGGCCACTCATAACATAAAATATTATTATTATAATGAAATTAACTGACTTCTTGATATGAAAGTAAAAACAAATTATACCATTAGCATTGTAATTTCATTGCATCTTCATGGTCTTTTAAACTAGGGTACACTCGAGATGTAAGAAAGCTACCACACGCCCTTTAACATCGATACACTATCACAAATCTTAATATATATTATATAAATCCAGTATCCTGTATATTTGTTTCCAGTGAACTCCTAAACTAATGAACAGATTTTAATTACTTCATGGAGTGTAGTCTAATCCAACTTGAGAGATATGAAAGTTTCTATTTCGATTTGGGACCCATACTTACTTTTATTTCCAATATTTTTTGTATGGATATATTTTCTGTGAGAGAATTTGACCCACGGTTTTACAATTCCGCTGTGAAACAATTTCATTATAACAACAGGGAGCATATTTTACGAAATAATTTAAAACAAAGAATATCGTAGTTTTTTGAGATATTTTAAATCTATCGATCCAAATCGGTCCGAATTATATTCAAAATCTAAGTTTAGTCAAGCCCTTTCGAATGGCGGTAACCGCGATGAAATCGGTCGAGCCGTTTAAAAGTGATAAAAGGTCTACATACACCCACACACATACATGCATACAGACGTACGGACACCATCGCGGGAATAGTCACTGGAGCTATTCCTAGGACCTTAAAACGTCAAGGTCTGATGTAAACTCGATTTTCGAAAAACGGGGTAAAATCATCCCGAATTTTCGAAAATTTCCAATATTCTTAGCGGTAAGTAAAAAATAAATTCAACAATAATTTCAAGATGTAGCAGCTATTTAGCTTCAAGGCGAACATGTTGTTTGGGCGTCGTCAATGAGCTAAATGAAGATATCCGGACATGGCGTCCTATTTGCGGTTGCGGTTAAAATTATATTGTTTTGGATAATAACTGGAAACATACGAGATAAAATGTTACACATACCTACCATCATAATATATTTCATCATATATAGTAATATGATTCTTATGAGCCATCAAGTCTTAATTTAGATAACTGGGCCCCCCCTTTATGCACAAACACTAATAACACTAATGTAAGTAATCTGAGTGTCTCATTATCAGATATAAAAATTAAACTGAAATCTCTGGACCCTTCAAAAGGTCCGGGACCTGACGGAATTCCAGCTAGGTTTCTTAAAAATACATGGGAAACCATCTCCTATCCAATACAAATAATATTTAATAAATGTCTGAATGAAGGAATATTCCCTAGCGTTTGGAAGCATGCAAATTTAGTTCCGATTCATAAAAACGGACCTAGAAGTAATGTTGAAAAATACCGCCCTATCTCAATAATGTCATCTTTGTCAAAGATCTTTGAGAGTCTTGTACATGATAAAATTTACCCCCTACTTCACAACAGTATATTAGAACAACAGCATGGCTTTGTCAAGGGAAGATCAACCACAACAAATTTAATTTTATTCACGACCTCTCTTTTCCATAACATTGATCAAAATATTCAAACCGATACTGTTTACACAGATTTTCAAAAGGCGTTTGACAAAGTTGACCACAAAATACTATTGGATAAAATCTCCTACAATGGCATAAAAGGCAACCTGCTTCGTTGGTTTGCATCCTATCTTACTAAACGTACCCAGAAAATCGTCATTAGTGGTTATGAGTCTCGACCTGTTAATGTAACATCCGGTGTTCCTGAGGGATCTATTTTAGGACCGTTTTTATTCGTTCTATTTATTAATGATATTCACACATGTTTCCTAAATTCAAAATTCTTACTTTATGCAAACGACCTGAAGATATATAAAACCATATCAAATCCTTCTGACACTATTCTCTTGCAACAGGACTTAAATAGACTCACCGACTATTGCAACGCTAATAAATTGTTTCTGAGCATTCCCAAGTGCCACTCTATAACGTTTTCTAAAAAAAGAAATATTATTACCTCCAAATATTCCCTTTGCAGTTCAAATCTAGCTAAAATGTGCAGTGTCCGTGATCTTGGCATACAGCTTGACTCTAAACTACATTTAGACCAGCACATCAACAATATTGTAAACAATGCATATAAGATGTTTGGATTTGTCATGCGCGTATCCCGCCAGTTTAAACAACATACAACATACATAACACTTTACAAATCACTATTACGTCCTCAACTTGAATACGCTGTACAGGTCTGGGATCCTCTGTACAGTAAATATACCGATATGATTGAGACTTTACAGCGTAAATTTCTAAAATCGACTCATTATAGATGTTACCGATCTAAATTATCATACCCCGATCTGCTACAAAAATATAATTTACAGACCCTAAAGACCAGAAGGAAACTTCTTGGGGCTAAAACATTATATGGATTATGTAACAACAAATATGACTGCAGTGATTTAGTACACAATCTAAACTTCCAGGTCCCAAGAGTTGTATGTCAGCGCAGTGTACGTACGTAAGCGTCCCCTTTTTGCAGTTAGCCCAATTCGAACCAACTCCGGCAAACGCGCGCCTCTGCAACGCCTATTTAGCACATACAATGAAATCTTTTCAGATATTGACATATTAGGTATATCGGAACGACAATTCAAATCAGCAATTAATAGCACATTGAAACAGCATCAACTTAATTAATGTTATTTAATTAAATTTAAACTTAAATCTCATTGTTATGAAATTAAATATTCTCATTGGAGACTTATATGTAACATCATAATAATATTGTAAGCAACATCTGTTTGTAATAACTACTTTTCTTTCTTGTTACCTAACACTTAAATAGTAACCCGTGGACACTGTCGTTGGTTATGCACTCAGTACTGTTTATGTTATTTCTTCCTCTAATGTAATCATCTAGTGTGTAATTGTTTTGTGTCCCAAATAAAATAAAATAAAATAAAGATGGACCGATGATCTGGTCAAGATCGCCTGAATACGGACGGTGAGGGCAGCGCAGGACCGATCGTCATGGTGATCTTTGGGGGAGGCCTTTGTCCAGCAGTAGACGCATTCCGGCTGAAATGGATGAAATTATTGGAGATGATAGAAACAGGGTACAGTGAGCGAGTCTTGTGCCACAGATGCTTATATATACACTGGCCTTCAAAAGTAAGTATCACACTTTTAAAATTGGGATAACGTTTTAAGTTCACAAGATATACTTTCGAAATAAAAAGGACTCCAAAGAGAATTTAATTTTGTACATAATAACTTTATAGTCGGTAACCTTCTTTTAAGAATTGGCTGAAAAAAAACTTCAAAAACAAAACCATTTCTTTTTCAAAGTGGACGTTTCCGAATTACAATTTACCATTCACATTTTTCTTTCTGTTTTAAATTTTTTTCAAGATCGATGGGTCTTGTTTTAAAAATTTATGCTAAAAAGCACATAACATTTATTTATCCTCTTTCAGTTGAATAATGTGCTAGGCTCATGGCTTTTCTGGAACAAGGCATCAGTATGCGTCGCACTGCAAGAATGATGGGTGTGACGGTACGAACGGTCCAGAAGGTATAGCGAAGGTACGAAGAGACTGGACACCATCTGAGGAGACCTTGTAATGGCAGACCCAGGTGTATCAGTGCCCTAGAAGATCGTTAGATTATTTCCACTGTGTTAAGAAATCGCCACCAAAATGCAGTTGAAGCCAAGCAACAGCTACTTCAGACCCGGCGGGACTACATTAGTGACAGTACAGTGAGAAGAAGACTTGCTGAAGCAAATTTGAAACCCCGAAGACCAGCGAGTGGCCCAAAACTCGAGAGACAGCATCGAGTAGCGAGACTGCGATACGCCCGTGAACACATGCAGTGGGATGAAGAAGAATGGTCAAGAGTTTTGTTTGCAGATGAGTCTCGATTCTCCCTTTACACTTTTGATGGAAGGCGAAGTGTTTACAGGCGACCTGCTGAGCGATACCTTCAAGCCTGCATCTCAGAAAGAGTCCAATACGGTGGAGGCAGTGTACATGTATGGGCTGGCATATCTTCAGAAGGAGCTAGTAGCCATAGAAAAAGGCACCCTCACTGGGCAAAGATATGCTCAAGAGATTCTTAATGAGTATGCAGGGCCGTATTTAGCAAATATGGGTGATGGATCGATGCTGATGCATGATAATGCCCGGCCACACACGGCTCATATCGTACAAGAGTATATTCAGGAGGTCGGTATCAGCGTGATGGCTTGGCCATCAAGAAGTCCTGATCTCAACCCGATTGAACACGCCTGGGATGAGCTTGGGAGGCTAGTCAGAAATCACAGACCACCACCTACTACCCTCAGGGCACTAATGCAGGCCCTGGTAGAAGAATGGGAGAATATTCCCCAACATCGGCTCCGAAACCTAGTGTTCAGTATGCCAAACCGGCTCGAAGCTGTAATCAGAGCTCGAGGAGGCAATACCAGTTATTAAAAATTAAATAACATGTAATACTAGTTGAATTTTTTTACTCTAAACTAAAAATGTATATTTTTATTTTTTTTTATTTTTTAAGTTAAAAATGTTACTTATGTATAATTTTAGTTTCTAAGAATTAAAGCCTAAAAAATTTGCTACAAAACGTTTTTAATCTTAAATCTCTACCTTCTATAGTTAAGAAAAAAAATTAATTTGAAAGGTGGGATACTTAATTTTGCAGGCCAGTGTATTATGTAAATTGTCTTGCCGTTTCTTGAAGATGTAGAAGAAAAATGTAGCAATATAGGTGGCAATCACATTCAAAATAAAAATTGTAACTAATAAGATATCAAAATCTGTAGAGTATCTTTTGCTAATGGTATCTACCTCTTCTTGTGCAGTGAGACGTTATGACTTGAAGTCATCACAAGGCTTCTCAGTTTAGTAAATATAAGATCATTGATTCCTATGATAATAGAGAAATGTATATCGTATACCTTCGTCAACAAGATAACGCAGGCATAGTCACAAAGTGAGCAAAGCAACTAATGAAGTAGATGCCAAGCCAAATGTAATAGCAGGTACGTGTGACTTTGAGACGGATAGATTCGTCTAGAACCAAACAACCCAAGCGGGTAATCCGACGTAAACCCCATCAATAGGTAGCACATAAAAATAACAGTATTTTATCATTAATAATTGTATAAGATTTGCATAAGAGGTGTATTAAATTAAATCTCTATTAATTGCCGGACCACATTCTAGCGCTGTACAAAGTGCAGGTCCAGCCACATATGGAGTATTGCTGTCATCTCTGGTCTGGCGCAGCCCAGTATCAGGTTCATCCATTTGGCCGCGTGCAACGCAGAGCAGCTCGAATTGTTGGGAACCCAGTGCTCTGTGAACGGCTGGATCACTTGGCGTTGCGTAGAGACATCGCCTCATTGTGTGTCCTCTACCGCATTTATCACGGGGAGTGTTCCGAAGAGATGTTTCAGCTGATTCCTGCCGTCGAATTCCACCTTCGCACGACACGCCACAAGTTAGGATATCATCCCCACCATCTGGATGACTGGCGGTCCTCCACAGTGTGGTTTTCAAGGAGCTTTCTTCCACGTTCTACAAAGCTGTTGAATGAACTTCCTTGTGCGGTGTTTACGGGACGATACGACCTTCAATAAAAGCGAGTACACCTTCCTTAAAGGCCGGCCACGCTCCTGTGATTCCTCTGGTGTTGTAAGAGAATGTGGGCGGCGGTGATCACTTAACACCAGCTGACCCGTACTCACGTTTGTCCTATTTCCATAAAAAAAGTTATTTTATGCTTTTGAGTTTTTAATGTCGCTTTTTACAAATGTAGTTTTTTTAGTAATAGAATAAGGTAGAAGTTAAAATAAAATACTCTCGAATGATGCTCTGGTTAGTTAACTTTCACAATATAAAATGCTATAAAATGATCAAACACTGGATCAAACGGATCAGTTAATCATACAATCTGACAACTAGAAGTCATATATTCAAAATAATATACATTAACATATTGCAGAAATAAAATAAACTAACCTTAATAATTTTCATTTTAATTAGGGTTGACAAACTGAGAAGCACAAAATAAATGAAAAATTGGGAGACTAAAAATTATCTATTATCGAAATAAGAAACGGTTGCAGATTCGTTAAAGATATTATTTTTATGAAAATAAGGGACAAGACGAGCAGGACGTTCAGCTGATGGTTATTCATACGCCCTATCCATAAGAATGCAGTGCCACTCAGGAATCTTGAGAAAACCCAAAGTTTCTGAGCCGCACTACAATTGCGCTCGTCACCTTGAGACATAAGATGTTAAGTCTCATTTTCTCAGTAATTTCACTAGCTACGGCACCCTTCAGACCGTAATGCTTACACATTACTGCTTCACGGCAGTAATAGACGCCGTTGTGGTACACATAATCTAGCCGGCTTCCTGTGCAAAGGAGCCTCCCACTCGTACGGCTACACGGCTCCCACGGCTACAGCAGAGCGATTTTAGTAGTAGAAATTATCCAAATGTTGTAAAATATGTTCATTAAAATGTTATGTACTCCTCCTACCTCCCTACATAATATGTGAATTTGCTAGAAACTGTCATAATAATAATGTTTACACCAGGAACAAATATAAAATTATATTAGGCTACGCGATGATACAATAGGCAAAGGGAAAAGGCTTAGCTTCACCTGACATGGAATCATGGATTTATGTTTCAATGCAGCGCTGTTATTCAGCCATCCCTTCCTCCCTAAGGTTGAGTGGGAGTGGATGTACTATGGCTCCCCGTTTACCTACTTAAGTAGCTATCTTTTCTATAAAATGTAATATTAAAAAAAGTGTTCTTATTACCCTCGCAAGTGTATGTAAGAGTGTGTTTTTGCGTGTGGGCGTGTGATTGTGACCACATACAGAAAATTATAATTTTCATGACTCATAACTTTTTAAAAAATTATTATTCATTTTCATACATTTATTTTAAAAAATCGTAGGATACAATTGGAGTGAAATAAACACTAAATGTTACTTTTAATAATAAGATATTTTTTTTTATTTCGGTAACATAAGTACAATGTATACTTTAAGTTGACCAAATCAACCTACAAAATGCAAGTTTACTATTTTAGAATATATATTTAGAAATAAAAATCTGTTGACAACCCTAGTTTGATCTTGATCAAACATGCATTCGTAAACAGATCAATCGGTGTGAAGGACGACCAAGCGCGGGAGCAAGAAGGCAGCCGTCTACGAAACAGCGTCGGAGTATTTATCAAGTACGCCACAGCTCTCACGTACTGTGTGTTGACTCCGATACAGTTTTATATTTTAACAACCGGTTTTATCTTTTACAACTGAAATTCGGACTAAAATACATAGACGGAGTGTTTATAGTTCATTTATTTTGTGTGCTAATTGTGAAAATGATTATTTTTATTACGCTGTTTACAGCTAAGTACTGCACTTAGCTGTATATTGTAAATATAGCTGTACTCAAGTAAGTACTAAGGTATTTTTGTTATTTTAATGAGTTTTCGTACGATCTAATAAGTCTGGATATATTTGATAGTCAGTGTACTCCAACTGGATAATAAACGTAATTTCATGCAATGATGATAAAATATTTACGAGGATTCGATGATTTTTTTTTGATAAACTAAATTAATATATAATAATTGGAAATATTATATTGATATATTTAGAAAGTATTAAAATATCGGGATAACACAGGTCTAATATATTTACTTAAAATTTAATGTAATAATAATTATTCATTTAACAAATAAGACCTTTCTTCTACAAGCCCCTATTAAACTTATTGAAGATTTGTAACATATGCTGAGTCTTGAAATTAGCTTTATATTTTTCTTATACTAATTTTATTTTATTTCAAAAAGGAAAACACACATTGTTTGCTATTGTAAGCGTTTAATATTAAAACTCATTTCCGTTTTAAACTTCTTAACAACTTAAGTTTGTTTTATGTAAACAGGAAAATTATATTAAAATAAATAAATAACTATAAAAATAAGACGACCTGTATAGCCGAGTGGTTAGCGATCCTACCTACTAAGCTAGAGGTCCCGGGTTCGAATCGCGGTAGGTGCAAGCATTTATATGATGACTATGGATGTTTGTTTCCGAGTCATGGATGCTTAAATGTATTTATGTATGTTTATATGAATGTATGTATGTTTAAGTAAGTATATTGTGTTAAATATATCATTGTCTTGTAACCCATAACACAGGCTATATATGCTTAACTTGGGGCAAAATAATTTGTGTAAAAAGTGTGTCAATATTATTATTATTATATTATCTTAGATTAAGGATTGGTTTGTAACATACGCTTCTTTGCATTGAAATTAATAAAATACAAAATACTTACTGGTGATATGACGTGATACTTGCTTACACATTACTGCTTCACGGCAGAAATAGGCGCTTTTTTATAGTTTTGTCAATTAGCTCTGTTATTATTATTATTATTATTAATAATCGCTTACTTTCCTTTAATATGCTTCACTAAATAATAATAGGACACTTACAGTTACTAAAAATCTGGGCTTACATTTTTTTTTTAATTAGTGAATAATTTTGCTACCAGCCCACCAGAATTAATTGAATTAATATTTATTAAATAGTTAATTAGCAAACTAAATTATTAACTTTAAACTATTTTAAAATTATTCACTTAACGTGATACGTACCTCTTAAGGTCTAGCCCGTTATGGAAATTTCCAAATTTGCTTGATGTGATTGATATTTCACTTAAAAATATTTTAGAAACCGTTTTGAATTGCGCGTTTACAGATCGTGCATGGTCTCAAGCCTCTTTACCGATACGGTTTGGTGGTTTGGGTACTCGCAAAGTTTCGGGCGTTGCCTTACCAGCATTTCTATCTTCAGTTCATAGTGCGCAGCCTTTGGTTACTAGAATTGTAAATCATGTACCAGGTAACTCAGAGATTGTGTATTTGAACGAAGCTAACAATGCTTGGCTAAATATTGCAAACATTCAAAATTTTCCAGACGTTTTAGAGTGTCAAAAAGCATGGGACGCACTTCTTTGTAAGTCAGCCTTTGATGATCTTTTGATCTCATCTACTGACATAACAGAGCGTGCTCGTCTTTTGGCCGTGACAGAAAATGAGTCGGGATTTTGGTTACAAGCCTTGCCTTCTGCGCCGATTGGAACGCTACTTGACAATATGACATTGTCAATATGCGTATCACTCCGGCTAGGTATAAAACTGAATGAACCACATCAATGTAGATGTGGCGTTCAGGTAGATGCTCTTGGACGCCATGGGTTATCCTGCCTAAAATCGGCAGGCCGTATAGGTCGTCACACCAGCATTAATGAAGTCATCCGCAGGGCATTTGCCGCTCTTAATATACCAGCTGTTTTAGAGCCAAATGGTATTACCCGCCACGATGGCAAGCGTCCTGATGGAATGACGCTGGTGGCTTGGGCACGGGGAAGGGCGCTGGTGTGGGACGCTACTTGCGTCGACACTCTGGCTCCTTCTCATGTCCAAGTTACGTCAGTTGGTGCTGGGGCTGCTGCTTCGACTGCCGAAGACAGCAAGCGTCGCAAATATGTTGGTCTCAGTGAGTCATACATATTTGTGCCGTTTGGTGTCGAGACACTTGGCCCATGGGGCCCAGAGGCGCGGAGAATGTTCAAAATACTATCTTCGCGCCTCAATAAGGCTACTGGAAACCCAAGCGCTGGCAGCTATTTCGGTCAACGGATCAGCCTTGCTATCCAACGCGGTAATGCTGCCAGTATTCTTGGTACGCTTCCACGTAATGATAGTTTTAATTTTATGTAGTCGTAGTATTATAAATATTGTTATAAGATTTGTTTTGATTAAACCTATATATTGATCTTAACGTGATAATTAATATTTATTACGTAATGCATGGTCACAAATCACATGGTAATCGAAGGGCGCGGAAGTACAAAGCGTAATGGTGGACACTTTGACCTGTTGGTGCTTGCGCTTAACTATCGTAAGCTTATGGTGTATCCAAACTTAATTTACTTATAGAGAAATTTGTTAAAAAGAAATAAGCACCATATTTTATTACATATTTAAAACAAAGACTAATGTACCGATTACTCTCAATTAATATTGTTAGTGTCTCGATAGTCATACTAATAATTATGTATACTTAATATGTATTTATGTATATACAATTTTATTTCAATTATTAGTTGCTACACGATGAGAGTAGTTTTCAAACAGTATAGATACATTTGAAGATGAAATCATGTAAAAATATTTTTTTTAGTTTATTTTTTTATCTCGATTTACAAAATTGGCTTCGCGTTCCATCTATATATTTTTAATCTGAGCATCATAACCTACTGTTAAATTGTTCAACCGAACAACTGTTTATCTGTTAATTATAGCACAGTAAGGCTGTTTTATCTCTTAATTACAATTATATTTTTTGTAAAATAAATAATAACGAGTTTTTATAATGGCGGATTGATACTGTGCTCAGTTTCAGACAGATTCGGAAGCAGCGTGTTGTGTGAAAGATGGAGGATACAAAAACTAAGAGTGTTGAAGAGGACCGAATCTGTAGCTGGAAGCAGTATGCTCTACCACTTATACGTATGTGTTTTTTTAATATTATTCTCCTACTGTTTGTTTTCATGACAGAAAGTATGTTGTTCTAGAAACTCTGATAATCATAATGCTAAAACTAGAAACAAACATAAGTTTGTTTTGTCGACTACTCTTTTTAATCATATTAGTGAGTCTATTAGTGAGTACTATTACACCATATGTTTGTATAATAAAGCTTACTACAGCATTAAATGTTCTTAACGAAACCCAGCACATGGCACTGCATTGTAATGGGCAGGGTGTATTAATTACCATCGGCTCTTCGTCGAACGTCTTGCTCGTCTCCTCCCTTATTTCCATAAAAAAATAGAGCCCAGGATTTTCATGAATGAATTTTATAATAAAACATTTTTTTTAGATAAAAAAGGCCGTAGAATTAATGCTCCGGTCTTTTCAGGTCTGAGTTATATCTCTTTCAAATGGGTGATACATTTTGATGTTCAATGGATGATTTTGAAATACTCTCATAAAAATAATGCAGCCATTGGTCACTAGTTACTATCCGGCTCGAAAGACCAAAGATGTTGGGGTCGTAATACTATTTCATGTAATTAATTTCTTAATCCAATACTGATGAAATGTTGTTAATAATGTATGTTCACACATTTGGACTGGGGATTTTATCGCCGCGGGTAATGACTGAATTGCATAGTAGACACTGTACGTACATTCTATCTTTTTCTGTTCAAAAATACCGCCAGCCATATTTAGTATATATTTATTTAGGTAAAATATTTTAAAATTATCATCTCAACTCAAGTCAACCGCAGCTCCCTGAAAACCTGATCCTGCAAAGTTTAAATAAATAATAATAAAATGCGCAATGCGCAAGCACCTAATTTGTAAACACAGTTACAATTACACGCCCTTTAACCCATAAAAAATATTTAATTGAGTCATATTATAATTTGATAAATTCTGTGTAATTAGGAAATACCTTTGTAGTTTTCCTTGAACTGTAGAAGTGTCGCATCATTGAGCTCATTGTCGTTATTCGTCACACCCAACAACACAGCAGTCCATTTTATACTTTAGTTACTTTTAAATAATGTCATTAGTATTAATAATTTCATTCATTCATTTTCATTCCATTAAAGACATGATTCACAGCAGTGCCCCTGAAAACGAGATCTGGAAAGGTTTTGAAACGTCGGGTTAACTAAAATAAAAATGTAACTTTTACGCATAAAATCTAATGTAAAACCGTAACAATTACACGCGTTTTAATCCTTTAAAAGTGTTTTATTTAAATGTGTAACACTCAAGTTAATCAATGAAAATACTATGATTTACAATATAAAAATTTTTCGTCATAATATGTATAATGTTACATATAAAGATAATCAAATATAGGATAAAATATCTACGGTTGCAGACAAACAAGAAATTAAAGTAGCAATATTAATTTTCTTGCTCAAGCGCCAACCTAACGGTCCAAGCAAGTGTAATAGCAGGTACCTACACTCGCCATGCGTGACTTTGAGCGGGATAGATTCGTCTAAAACCAAACAACGAGAAACCGACTTAAATCCTATCAATAGATAGTATGTTATTAATATTAAAGGTAAAAGGTTTGCATAACAGATGTATTAATTTAAATCTTTATTAAGTTATTTTAAACTTTTCGGTTTTTGAAGTCGGTTTTTTTTAAACGTAGATTTTCTTTATAAAAGTATTTGTTGGTATTGTTATTTATTATTTTCGATATAAGGACCACCTTTAGCGGTAAAAGCCTTCTCCATTTTTTCCATTCGTTCCTATCTCTTACAATTCTTGTCCACATCTTTCCTGCTGTTTCTACTATGTCATCTCTTATTAGGCCTGCCTCGATTTCATTTTCTATAGATAGGGTACCAGTTCATTACTACTGGATCGATACCTATTTGCAAATGTCTTGTTTAATCTAATATTGTTACACATATTGTAATTATGTCATTCAACTTAGTTCATTATACTTTCCTACACTGCATTATCATGATCAAATACGTAAGTAATTATAATAAGCTACTTTTTGTTAAAGTATTTAAAACCTAACCTTATTTGGCTCAATACTCTAGCGAAAATACTAAATTTTTTCTTAAATAATTAATAAATTATTTGATGCGCTGATCCCAAGATATCATCATTTATTTTTATAATTTATTTCAATTTGAAGGAATTTCACGGTAGAAAGCATGGAGTTATTCGCTTTTGTGTCATAACACTTTCTGAATTAACAAGCCAATGTATTTAATGGTTGAACTTTTAAACGATGTTGTTAAATGGCCCGTTTGAAAAGTATCAACAGTGAAAGGTCGGCAGACGATTACTGAGATTTATGGATGAAATTATTTTGTATTGTTTCTGAGCTTTATGTTTACTTACAATATTTGAAACGAACTTACTTGGGCGGTATTTTCAGCTCAATATGATAATGTAATTGGCTGGAACGCTCTGGTAATTCTAGTGGTATTACGAGAGAGCATGGACTGTATTAATGAGCAATTAAAAATCAGGTCATACCTGACGTTAAGTGATCACCGCTGCCCACATTCTCTTGCAACACCAGAGGCATCACAGAGCTTTGCTAGCCCTTTAAAAAAATATACGTGCTCATTATGAAGGTACCCATGTCGTATCGTCTTGGAAACACCGCACAAGGAAGCTCATTCCTTGGTTGTACATGAAAGAAAGTTAATTGAAAACCGTACTATGGAGGATTGCCACATATCCAGATGATGGGGATGATATCCTAATTTGTGGCGTGTGGTGCGAAGGTGGAGTTCGGCGGCAGCAATCAGGTGAAACAGCTTTTCGGAACACTCTCCGCAATAAATGCGGTAGAAAACACACAATCAAGAGACGTCTCTACGTAATGGCATGTTATCTAGCCGTTCACAGAGCACTGGGTCACCGACAAAATTTGAAATAGGATTCAAAATAGTGATTTTCGATAGTTTTTAGGTAGTTTTCGAAGTTCAATTAGTGAATTGAACTTCGAAAACTACCACTCATTCAAAATAGACTGTCTCAGACCTGAGAAGAACGGGCGCAAAAAACTCAGCGGTCTTTTTTTTATAAAAATATGGATAACAATGTTATATCGTACAATAAACATTTATAATTAAAGAGCTTGAGGGTGTACAGTTCATTCACAGTCTGTGGTATCATTAAGAATAATCATTTGTGTTATAATAACCTTTCCCACACAAACGTTTTTAACAATTCTTTTAAATTTCGTTACACATTTGTGTTATACATTTTCTGGGATCATATTGTAATAGCATACACATCGCCCAATAAAAGACTTATTAACTCGACATAACCGAGTAGTAGACATAACAAGTTTATGTTTGTTACTTGCTTCAAGCAACTCCTGTCCTGTGTTCATGTTGACCATGTTATTCCAACGGAACTATAGTAGGAAAATTAATTTAATCGTATATTGTAATAATATTTCATATATTAGTGTGATAATATTAGCAAATTTCAAGCAATGAAACAGATAAATCATTTCATAGAAAATCATCAGGATTTACTCATGCGATTCCTCTGGTATTTCAAGATAAACAGTATAGCACGGACCAACCAAATTAAAATATTGGTAATCACGCACATCATTACACAAGTCAGCATGATAATATTACGAAGTATATTTTTGTAGTGAAAACTTCTTTAGCGGTGTTGAGCACTTCTTGAGATGGGTATAAAATGTTAAACTCGCGTCAGGACACGTGGCCGGATCGAAAATTCGTAAGACAGTAGTTGAAAATTATGGATGAAAGATTTATACTTCTAACTACTAATAGTTAGAAGTATAAATCTTCGGATATTTCAACTTAATAATCGTACGGTCATTGGACCAGTGATTGAAGCATTGTGATTGCGGAGCATAAGTACTTTCATATTGATAAATAAAGCAATTCGTGCGAAGTTGCGAGTGTTCCGAAGAGCTGTTTAACCTGATTCCTGCCGCCGAATTCCACCTTCGCACGACACGCCACAAGTTAGGTTATCATCCTCACCATCTGGATGTGTGGCGGTCCTCCACAGTGCGGTATTCAAGGAGCTTTCTTCCACTTACTACAAAGCTGTGGAATGAACTTCCTTGTGTGGTGTTTCCGGGACGATACGACATGGGTACCTTCAAAAAAAGCGCGTACACCTTCCTTAAAGGCCGGCAACGCTCCTGTGTTTCCTCTGGTGTTGCAAGAAATTTTGGGCGGCGGTGATCACTTAACAACAGGTGACCCATACGCTCGTTTGTCCTCCTATTCCATAAAAAAAAAAACATTAAAATGCACAACGTTGATGTTCAAATTTTCACTTCTGCTGGCACGAACTGCAACCCGTTATTATTATTTTTTAAGATAAATTACAAGTTTTGCAGCCTATGTCATTGAACTTATTTAAATGATATGTTTTTTAGAATAATTAAATTACACCTATTATGCAAAATATACACTCTATGGCTATAAGTAGTCAATTTGAATGCAGATATATTTTCTTTATTCAACGGGAAATCGATGAGTGATTGAAATATAAGTATGATACACGAAACGCGTCTATCTCTACCGTACAGATGATTTATGCCACCGAGGGCAACAAGTGATTGATATAAGAATACATTATACTTTTTTATATATATTTATATAATGCTCTCTTTGTTATTCGAATCAGAGCACTAAGGTCCGTATTCCATGTTCAAGTGAATTGCAGTCTTTTTTTTAAAAGAATACGGGACGAGACGAGCAAGGCATTCAGCTAATGGTAATTGATACGCCCTGCCCATGCAGTGCCACACAGGATTCTTGAAAAGCCTAAAAATTCCGAGCGGCACTACAAATGCGCTCGCCATTTTGAGACATTAGATTTCAAGTGTCATTTGCCCTGTAATTTCACTAGCTACGCGCCCTTCAGAGCGAAACACAGTTATGATTACTCATTACTGCTTCACGGCAAAAAAAAAGTGCCGTGGTGGTACCCATTATCTAGCTGGCATCCTGTGCAAAGGAGCCTCCCACTGGTAAATTATCTTTTAGACACGGTCTTAAGATAGTTACAACAATAACACTAAAGGGTATTACGTAATCTAATCATAGATAACCTGGGAGGGTAAAAGGGTAAAATTCTATATGTGACGCAAAGATATTTTGTCTGATTCGCAATCACCTATCGGAGGTATGAAACGTTAATATATGATTGTTAAAAATTGAATTAAACATTGTATTGTATTTAAACAATAATAATATCTCCCATAAAGTTCATGTATCTTATAGAAGCTAGAATTCTTTGAGAAACTTGCTTTAAGCCTTCGATAAGTAAAAATGGCGGACGTCGTCATTCATAAGTGACGTATTTAACGTTTGTTTTTCGGTGTTAGTTAGCTTATGCTGGAGCTACATAAACTTAACGCCTAAAGAAAAATTAATATCAATAAAAACAAAAATCGGAATTAAACCATGTAACTCGAACATATAGAACCTCATAAAATGATCCTAACATCGCCGTTAATACCCCATGTGGCCCCAGCATTTGATGAAATTGCCCGCGTAAATTTGAAATGAATTATTTTTGCTGCCTTTTGATATGGAGATTTGTTTATGTTCAGAGACAAAACCTCGATAAATAGATTAAAATCACGTTTTTTTTCTGTGAAATGGAAACGTTCTATTACGATAGATCCATATTAGTTAACGAAGGATCAACAAACTATTATGAATAAAGCATTGTATCGATCCATCGATACGTTTAAAAGATGTTTTAACTATTATAAGTACTATATACCTACGATAAGCGATTTATTATGAGTAAGACGGTAGTATATAGCCTATAAGAGAGGACACTTCAAACACGATGATGCAACTTTGAGTACACAACTGTCAATTGCCACTTTCCTCTCAACAAGTAAGTGAACGTACTGTAAATGACGCTGGAATATACATACCTACAGGATGTTCCAAACTTCAACGTTAAGCAGAAACGTGACGATAGGGCAAGTGATAAACATCATCAGAAAAATCAGAAAAAAGTCTAACACATTTTCTTTAGAAATTATGGGCATCAAACAAATAAAGCAGATTTCCTCCATTTTTTAACCGACTTCAAAAAAGGAGGAGGTTATCAATTCGTCGGTATTTTTTTTTATGTTTGTTACCTCAAAACTTTCGACTGGGTGAACCGATTTTGATAGTATTTTTTTTATTTGAAAGCTGGTGCTTCCCGAGTGGTCCCATTGTAATTTGGTCCAGATCTGATAGTGCAATCCATGAGACAACCATAAAAGTCTTAAATTTTGCTAAACATACGAATAGCAAAGTGGGGGATAAATTTACGAATAACTCAATATCGCGCCAACCGATTTCGACGATTATTTTTTATTGGAAAGGATATACTTCAAAGATAGTTTGGTGAGAGTTTGATTAGGTTCTGATTACGGAATCCATGACAAAGTAACGGAACACTGTCTGTAATCAAATTGCAAAGTACTTACGTTCATTGCTGCATTGAAAAATTTTGTATATTTACATATATTTACTTGTACTTGTATGTACTTCAAAATCACTAAAAATTATAAATTAAAAAAAAATTAACAAAAAAAACAACCGCCTTTAAAAACACTATTCCAAAACAATAGTGTGCACAATAATGTGCACTAAAAAGTATTAAAATAATTGCGTATTTTTATACAATCTAATTAATTAATGTATTCTAGTTACGATTATTGTAATTTTTGGAGTCGGTGTCATCCAAGATAGGTTTGTTACTACATACATAGTTATAGGTGAGATGTGCTTGATCGTGAGGAGGCGAGAGGCGAGAGCGGGTTGCAGCGGAAGGACACCGGTTCCAAAAATTACAATGATCGTAACTAGAATAAGATTAATTAATTAGATTGTATAAAAATACGCAATTATTTTTATACTTTTTAATGCACATTTTTTTGAAGGCGGTTGCTTTTTTTGTAAAAATGTCTTTTAATAACCATTTTTTGGCGATTGCGGTTAATGTTGGTTATTTTGGTCCATTTAATGTGAACATGTCACAACAGAATTTTGAGTTCAATCAATAATCCAAAGCGCACTACACTGCTATGGGCGTAATACTTACCATCAGCGAACTTTTTAATAATTTCGTCAATTTATCTCATAAACAATAAGACAAAAGTAAAATTACACGTTAAAATGTTGTTAATATTATGTTGCACACCACAAAATCAATTATATCTTATCACTTAAAAGCGATTTCTTCCAGGCAACATGTGCTGGCTAAACTCGTAAATTATTGTTTCAGTTAGTCTACCATTCATTAATCACGGAGTCGAGGCCAACACCCTGACAATATCCTCTCACTCAGGACACTTCACCTCTTACTATGACGTTCCACTCAGCACCACGCTTTTGGTCCTCGGAGCCGCCATCAGCGCCCCAATACACTCCTGGAGTCTCGACCGGCTCGGAAGAAAGTTTGGTATTTATACCATTATTATGTTGCAAGGGGTTTGTATATATTCATTAGCTTATTCAATTCTTGAAATTAATCGATCTGTGATATATAAGTTTCATTAATGGGCGATCCCCACTTTATCAAATATATTATTTATGACGATAGAGCTTCTAGAAAACTTTTCCTGTTTCTCATTGAAACGAGGGCGAAAATAAGTATTTGTATCTAAAATTTCTACAACTTATAAAAAAAAAACAACAGAACCCAGGCATCATCTCTATCACTTTATTTAACCCTAATCAGATTTGTATGTATATGAGGCTTGGCAAAGTACAAAAAAAAACGTCTTAAATTAGCTTAAATTGTCTGGTCATCAATCTAGCTATCATCAATCTATTTAGCTGCAGATTGCTCTTGAGATTTCTTAAGAAATAAATTCTCATCTGTTTACAGTTTAAGTTGGAATATATCTATTACCCGCGAAATTATTGTACTATTTTTGGTTCCGAAATCCCGGGCTTAAAAACTTTGACATCGTTTTGTGCTTCCGAGAATAAAATCTGTCAATATTACGATATATCTCATAGCAACAGGTGCTTATGACAAAATGTTTTCCTAATAACCGATATAACTGCAAATCTACTGCTGGAGGCAACTTTATTCAATAAATCTTTGTATCTCTTTTCATCCGCCTTAAATAGTTCTGTATATGATAATATGCGATTTAGTATTTGATCAAATAAAATCGAACCGTATGAATCTGTACTCACATGTAAAATAACAGAAATAAGATGGTTTCCTTTATGAATTCTGACAAAGCATATTGTATTCTTGACATCATGAACTATGTAAATAGTAAACTCACTGCTTGTATAAGCTGTGAATCACTTTTATCTGCTGAAACGATAAGCGAGACAGGATTTTGCTTATTGTTAAATTATCTTGTATTATTTTCAAAACATCTTCTTATTTATTGCCATTTCTTTAGTATAGTTACTGAGTATTATATGATAGAATCTATACTAATAATGAATTTCTTTCATTCTGGTATACTGCAGAAACAGAAACAGATCGGAATAATACTTATACCATAAATGCAGCGTGTTTCTGAGAGGGTTTAAGTATATGATATGCTGATGGCTAAGGCTTTTGATTGTGTTCAACATTCAAGGCTGGTCAGGAAGCTATGTCGCTATGGCAGAAAAGTAACTGCACTCGATCTTCTGATTTTATATCTAAACAATAGAATTGAGAAGGTCGACGTGAAAGACAGGAGGTCTCCTGGAACTCCTCTCAGTATGGGGATACCACAAGGCTCTATTCATGGACCGCTCCTCTTCTCCTCCGAAAAAAACATATTATAGTATTGTTTGCGGACTACACTTCACTGATATTTAAATTGAAAAGAAACCAATTAATATATTACCAAGTAAATCATATTCTACCTGACTGGTTTAGCGCTAAGAATGTCAAAAATGTAAATGCAAGTGTTTTGTTGAACATAGAGCAGAGAAAATCTGCTATACTTCTTGACATTACTCTGTCCACGGGGTCACGTCAATTCCAAATTACAGCGTGGCCCCCATATTGAAGGATTAGCGATCAGACTTTGTTTTGCAGCATACGTGGTTATAAATATTAGCAATTAATTAATATAGATAAAGTTAATGTGGTAAAGGTTCCTACAACATAAATTACTTTCTTAATAATACCACAGATTCCGAACGGAGCGACCGCCCTCAGGCTTTTAAATAATTAGTTTAATTGTACGATATTACTTTGTAACCCTATTTTTTTTAATAAAAAAAGAAGCCTGCTGAGTTTTTTGCACCCGTTCTTCTCAGGTCTGAGATATACTTTGTGGAATGTGTGGTAGTTTTTGACTTTCAATAAGTGATATCACACCCTATTTTGAATAAAAATATCTGAATTTAAATTTGATGGTAACTTATCCGGAATCTATATTTTAAACTTAGGAATACCTATGCGCAATACAAATGTAATCATTCAGTCAATGCATCACTTATGTCAATTCATACAATGAGCGCGCCCGGGGTACTTGATTAATATGGCCAGACGACGTTTGCCGGGTCAGTACTTGTTACTAAGATATTTATTGATACCATCTTCCTATAATATAACGGTATGTATTGAACACTCTTTAATAAAGTTTTAATATGAATAAAAATACCATTTTAGTTAAATATTAAATAATATCTATATCTAATAACTACTAGATACTACTACCGCTTCGGAAACAAATGGCGCTCTGAGAGAGAAGAAGCGGCGCAAGAAACTCTTGAAAGAAATATTGCAGTATGTATCTCATACGTAGAGCGCTTTATCACAATGGGCATATAATTTTTTTATGGGCGTTCAGCTGATGGTATTTGATACGCCCTGCCAATAACAATGCAGTGCTGCTCAGGATTTTTGAGAAACTCAAAAATTCTAAGCACTGTTAAGTCTCACCAAGTGTCACTTACCTAGTAATTTCACTAGCTACGGCCCACTTCAGACCGAATCGCAATAATGCTTACACATTAGGGCTTCACGGCCGAAGAAGGTGCCATTGAGGGACCCATAATCTAACCAGTATCCTATGCAAAGGAGCCTCCCACTGGTATTTTTTTTTATTTGTGAAGACACGTGAACCACTGCAATGCTTAGTGAACTAACAAGCCTTTAACAAAATCCCGAAGAAATATTACATAAAAAAATTGTTTTTGACATAAAAATGAAATATAACACTAATGAACAGAAACTTATATATTTTATATTTTACTGGCTGACCCAACAGACGTTATTCTGTAGATAGTAAAAGAATACTGTTTTATAGGAATTTGCAAAAAATATTTCAAAACATCAAGAATTATTTCGTAAAAAATGCTCCTTGTTGCTATAATGAAATTGTTTCACAGTGGAACTGTTAAGCCGTGCGTCACTTAATTCTCTCATAGAAAATATGTCCATACAAAACAAATATTGAAAATAAAAATAAATATGGGTCCCAAATCGAAATAAAAACTATCCTATCTCTCAAGTTGGACTAAACTGCACTCCATGAAGTAATCCCCATTAAAATCCGTTCATTAGTTTAGGACTTCACTGGGAACAAACATCAGGACACTGGATTTATATATAATACTAGCTGACCTTGCAAGCGTAGTTTTGCCATACAAAATATTTTTAGAGTTGGACCGTTTCTTGGACATTGCAACATTACTTAATGTTTCTAAAATAAACGTAGCCTTAGTTACTCCTTATTACATAAGCTACCTGCCACGAGCCATTTCAAAGATAAACCGGAACAAACAGATAGACAGACAGACCAAAATTGAAAAAAAAATTATTTTGGTGTACGTACCGTATACACACATCAACAGAATCTAGGGATATCTTAGTTCTAAATTATTTACGACTTTATATTTTTTATAAGTCTCCAAAAAGTTTATGTACACATTGAAACCTTTTTTATTCTATTTTTAAAATTTAAAAATAAAAAACCATGAAGAAAAAACACGGCGGCAAAACTGTTTGTAGTTCGTTACGTTATAGAAAATTAAACCTGTTTTAATAATGTAATTGATAAAAAGGGATTTTATTGTTTTTATTTTTGAATGTAACGTACCGTGGGAGCTTTTAGAGTCATGTCACGACGCCATTTGAGTCGAGATGAAATGTTACGAGCAGTGGGCATGTTAGAAAATGGTGCTATTCAACGCGTTGTGGCTGAGGCTCTACACACCAGCAAAAACTTGATATCAAGGTTGTGGTCACGTTATCGCAGTACTGGGGATGTGGCTGAACGGCACACGGATAGATATCGTGCTACTACGCAGAGACAGGATCGCTTTCTTCAAATGACTGCCAGAAGACAACCCAATATCACAGCGATGCAACTAGTACAAAGGCTCCAGGCGGACCACCTGCTGCTGGTGAGCGACCAAACCGTGCGTAGGAGGTTGCATGAAGTGGGTCTTCGTGCTCCTAGACAGCTACGTCTTTTTAGCTTCCAGCATTGCGACGTGCCAATCGCGGTCGGCGGCTTTCGTGGGCTCTGGAGCACTTACCATGGAGTGACGAACAATAGTCTTTGGTGCTGTTCGATGCATGTAGCAATCTCAATGAGGGACGTCCTTTAACAGCGACTACTGAAGATAACATCAGTACTGTGCGACGCATGATAGAGGAAGATAAGAGAGACCTATCAGCAGATACGGGCAGGCCTAGGCATTGGTATGAGTCAAATTCAAAAAATAGTACACGAGCATAAAACATTATTGTAGGTGTCAGGAAGCTTTGTACCAGATGGATTCCCCATACTTTAACCGACGACCAGAAACACCTTCGCATGGACTAGTGTCGCCAAATGTTAGATAAGTTCAACGGCGGTGACTCAAATGCTGTATTTGACATCGTCACAGGTCATGAAAGCTGGATATATTACTACGAGCCCGAAACCAAAAGACAACCAGTGGATGTTTTCGAGGAACAGCCAACTCAGGTAAAGAAGTGAAGAAGTCAAGGAAAAAAGGTGATTGCCTCATTCTTTGGTTGGAAAGGTCATTTCGCGACTGTTGTGCTAGAAGATGGAAGGACAGTTACTGCAGACTGGTATGTCAATCGCTGTTTGCCTGTTGTCTTGGAAAAAATTCGACAGCAGCGCCCTCGATGCAGGATCCTCCTTCACCACGACAATGCTTCACTTCACTCCGCAAAACGAACTGTTGAATATTTGACTAGGGTAGGTGTCGAGATAGTGAGTCATCCGCCATACAGTCCTTTCCCGGGGCCCTGTGACTTTTATTTATTCCCAAGAACTAAAGATGAAATTGGAGGTATTCGCTTTACGATCCCTGAAGATGCGGTGAAAGCGTACGAAAATGCCATAGAAGAAGTTCCATCAAATGCGACGATGTGTAGAGAGGAACGGAGATTACTTCGAAAAACAATAAAAGTATTGGCAAATTTCTACATTAAGCCGTTTACCATTTTCTAAACATTTTCAGTGTTACCTAGGTATAGGTCCTCCACCATAACTCTAGATTCCAAATTACAATGGGCCTCCATATTGAAGGATTGGCGAACAGAGTTAGTTTTGCAGCATACGCGGTTAAAAAGATTAGACAATTAACTGACATAGATACGGCGTGACTAGTATACTTTAGTTATTTGGATAGTATTATGTCCTATGGTATATTGCTATGGGGCAACGCTGCCTATACAATATTTGTGCTGCAGAAGAGGGCTATTCGCGCTATTTATAACCTAGGTCCTAAAGAATCGAGAGTTTAAAATTCTAAGAAATTAACATCTTGACTGTTGCTTCTCAATATATTCTTAATAATGTAATGTATGTTTATAGGCACATAAGTAAATTTGCTAGAAACTTTCATGACCATAATGCTTACACCAGGAATAGACATAAACTTATAATGCCTACTACTCGGCTAAGTCGAGTTAGTAAGTCTTTTGTAGGGCGATGCATATGCTTTTACAACAAAATCCCAGAAGATGTTCAAAACAAAAATACTACGTCATTCAAAAGAATTGTTAAAAAACGTTTGTGTGGTAAAGGTTACTATAACATAAATGACTTTCTTAATGATACCACATATTGGAAATGGAGTGACCACCCTCAGGCTATTAGATAATAATTAATTAATAATAATAGTTTAATTGTACAATATTACTTTGTAAACATATTTTTTTGATGAAAACAAAAAGCCCGCTGAGTTTGTCGCGCCCATTCTTCTCAGGTCTGAGGCATTCATTTTGGAATGGGTGGTAGTTTTTGTTTTCAATAAGTGATGTCACATCCTATTTTAAATAAAAATATTTGAATTTCAATTTGAATATAACGTATCACTATATACAGGGTGTCCCAAAGTTATGGGACATGAAGGGAAAGTACCTTAAATATCGAAGATAGGCTATTTTACTGAGAGAAGACTTTATGTTATTTTTAAAAGTTAGTAATTCTGCATTCAAAGATTTTCTAAAAATTACTTGCCTCGTCTGGGAATCGAACCAACTTAAATGTAAAAAAAACAACACCCCTACTCTTTATGATGCCAATCGAAAGAATGGCCAAAAACTAATAACTCTTCATAAGTAACATAGTATTTTAAAAGAAAGTAGTCAATTAAGTGGGTATTTTCTTGTAAATTAATTAATTAAATGCTCAAAATGTGATCCCTGTTGTCTTACGCAAATCGCCAATCTTTTAATGAGTCCTCTGCCTGTTGATTTTCTTATCATTTTATGGTGAATACTCGATATGATATGGCACAATTCTGTTTGTAACTCGCCCACGTTCTCGTATCGTTTTTTGTATAGCATATCTATCACGTATCCCCAAAAGAAGAAATCTAATGGTGTAAAGTCCGGGGATCTGGCCGGCCATCTAATCGGTCCTTTCGTACCAATCCAAGTAGGAAAACATTCATTTTACGTTGCTCCTTTCTTTTAAAATACTATGTTACTTAAGAAGAGTTATTAGTTTTTGGCCATTCTTTCGATTGGAATTATAAAAGTAGGGGTGTTTTTTTTTTACATTTCATTCGATTCGATGCCCAGACTAGGCAAGTAATTCTTAGTAAATCTTTGAATGCAGAAGTACTAACTTTTAAAAATAACATTAAGTCTTCTTTCAGTAAAATAGCCTATCTTCGATATTTTAGGTACTTTCCCTTAATGTCCCATAACTTTGGGACACCCTGTATATAACGAATAATAGTTGTACTTACTTACAATGTTAGAAGGTTTTACAGACTACTTATATTTAGTAACCAAGATTAAATCTAGATTTTATATATTATATCTTTGAAGTTTTTTTTCTGAAAGGAGATATACATTTCTCTTTTTAAGTATGCATGTGGGTCGAAACTAGAACGTAACAATATGAATCACTATTGCATTAGGCCCGTATACGACTTGGACACAGTTTTAGTAAGGAGTTCCTTTGACTTTCTTCCGACTTCATCAGATCAGCTGGATTTTTTTATCATTAGATCCCTAAAAATTTGCTATTAATTTGATAAAAAGTTCCATTTGCATTTGTAGTCTTCTCCATGATTTTCGCTATACCAAATGATATTAGCCGTGTAAAGAAACTAAAAACACTGCATGTACAATTTTAAGAATACCGCCAATCACTCATGGATTCCCAACAAAGTGACACTTCCGATTAAAAAAAAAAATCACTCATTTTCTTCAAAGGTATAAACTAAGACAATTTATACGTCTAGAAAGACTTTGACAGCTGCGAAAATGTAAAAAAAAATATTTTTTAGAACAAACCTCTATTTAGAGCCATCCAGGCACACTAACACAAAGTGTCGTACAAATCGCGAGTGTCAGACGTAGCTTGTCATACACACTAAACTAATATTGCTGGCCGGTTTTTATCGGTTATCTAATAGCAAGAGACTCTAGACGTATAAATTATCTAAGGATATAATATATAATATAATATTGACACACTTTTCACACAAATTATCTTGCCCCAAGTTAAGCATAGCCTGTGTTATGGGTTACAAGACAATGATATATTTAATACAATATACTTACTTAAACATACATAAATTCATATAAACATACATTTAACATTCATAAATACATTTAAACATCCATGACTCGGAAACAAACATCCATATTCATCATATAAATGCTTGCACCTACCGGGATTCGAACCCGGGACCTCTAGCTTAGTAGGTAGGATCGCTAACCACTCGGCTATACAGGTCGTCATCTATACTAATCTATACTAATATTTATAAAGCTGCAGTGTTTGTTTGTTTGTTTGTTTGTTTGAACGCGCTAATCTCTGGTACTACTGGTCCGATTTGAATGATTCTTTCAGTGTTGGGTAGTCCATTTATAGAAGGCTATAGGCTATGTTATTTTTTCAAAATTAGGGATCCGTAATAAAATTGCTATTTTGTAACACAAGGTGTAAAATCGAAAACCTATTTTTGCGTGCGCTGCAAAAACTATTGACAATAGTACAAAATGATGTACAGGCTATAAAATAGGCAATATTTTATTACTTATAAAACTATCGCGTGAATTATACTTTATATGGCAAAACAACGTTTGCCGGGTCAGCTAGTATATAATATATCAATAACTCTTGATAAAATAAGATGGGTAGTCTTTACTTAGTTACTAATTACTAATGATCCTTAAATATTGTTGAATTCTATAAAAGTTAAAGCTTAGTTAGTTAGTTAAGCAAAGCAATAATTTTTCAGATTTGCTGTATTCCTCTACTCTTGACACCAAACGAAGTCGCTTTCATCATCCTTCACTTCCTAGCCGGAATCACACAATCTGGATTATTCATCATCATACCAGTATATGTGAAGGAAATATCACCAAAGCAATCGCGGGGTTCAATGGTATCACTGATGATGATGTTGATACCACTCGGTTACTTGTCGAGGCTGGTGTTGAATAAAGAAGAGATGATGTACACAATGACAGCGCTGGTATTGATGGAGTTAGTATCAGTATTTTTGGTGATTGAGTCACCGAGTTATTTGGTAAAGGCTGGTAAGCTAGAGGTGAGATGTCTATATTTTATTTGTATTGCAGTGCAAAGCCCTAGCCTATGTTATGTTAATACATCATCTAGATCTCTAAATTTAATTGCTCAGAGTAATGTTTGATCTCCGCTGCTATCCAAGTAGATACCGCAGTTTCGAACAATGTATGACGTTGACGAGCACCATGTTCTGTTAAGCTTAGCCAATAATTGAAACTAAAATGTTGCGTAGTAAAACTTTGTAAAAATATTACTACAAGACACCTTTTAGGTTTTCACCTACAAGGTTTCTTCTGCATATCAATGATATGTTGGAGGTGTCCAACATATCATTGATATGCAGAAGAAACAACGTAGGAGATAGCACACAGCCTTGGGGTACTCCAGCATTCACGGGTTTCGAGTTCGAGCAATATCCTTCGACAACGACTTGTATGCTACGCCCAATGAGGAAGCTGGATGTCCACTTGCACAAGCTCTCGGGAAGCCCAAATGATGGAAGTTTTGAGAGGAGCGCCTTGTGCCATACACGATCAAAGGCCTTCGCTATATCCAGGCTAACTGCCAGGCCTTCCCCCTTGCTTTCAATAGCCGCCGCCCATCTGTGTGTTAGGTATACCAGAAGATCACCTGCCGACCGTCCATGGCGAAAGCCGTACTGTCGGTCGTTGATCAACTGGTGACCCTCTAGGTATACTAAAAGCTGGCGGCTAATTATGCTCTCCATGATTTTAGAGAGCAGGGAGGTGATATCAATAGGCCTGTAGTTCGCCGGATCCGAACTGTCCTTTTTTTTGGATCGGATGGACAAGGGCTAACTTCCATGAGTCAGAAACTACGCCTTTGGAATAAGAGTGCCGGAATAAACGCGTTAGCACCGGCGTCAATTCAGGGGCACACGTTCTAAGCACGATTGGAGAAATGCCATCCAGCCCGCTCGACTTCCTGACGTCCAACGAAAACAGAGCTCGCCTAACAGTTTTCTGTCTGAACTGTACTTCAGACATAGAGCTTTGACACCGCGGGATGGTCGGCGGTGTATTTCCGTTGTCGTCAAGAGTCGAGTTGGAGGCGAAAAGAGCGCACAGGAGATCGGCTTTCTCTTTTGCCGTATGGGCCAGGATGTCATTCCTCATGTGCAACGGCGGCATGGACGGCTGGCTGAAGTTACCAAGGGCAGCTTTCGACAACGACCAGAACTTGCGTGTTCCGGTCGGGTAACTGGAAAGCTGCTCGCCGATTTTGACAACGTGTTTTGACTTTGCACGGGCGATTTGCCGCTTAAAAAATCTGGAAGCACGGTTGTATTTCCTCTTAAGAACTATGCAGTTCGGATCCTTTGTGCCCAGCGCCGCAACCCAAGTTCGATACGCCTGTTTTTTGCAGTCAGATGCTGCTTTAACTGACGCATCGAACCAGGGCTGTGATCTGCCACCGATCGGTACTACAGAGCTTGGTATAAAAATATCCACGCCCTGTAGTATCACATCGGCTACTGCAACGGCGCAGGCACTAGGATCAGCCGAAGGGAAACAAACCCTGCTCCAAGGGTAGGATGCAAAAAAGGAACGCATCCTATCCCAATCTGCTGACTTGTAGTGCCAAACGCGGCGGGTCGCTGGTGGTCTGAGACGTGGGCGTCAGATAGGCACTACACTCCTGACCAGGCAATGTTCGGACGTAACGAGAGGGGTGTCGACAATGACCTGGTAGCCATCGGGATGTGTAGTCAGCAGAAGATCTAATAAGGACGGCATGTGGCTATCCACATCCGGGAGCCGCGTTGGCGACTCAACCAATTGGGACAGATCGTACGCCAATGCAAAATTATGCACAGATCGCCCTGCGTAGTCTGTGTTACGTGATCCAAGCTATTCGGCATTGTGCCCGTTGAAATCACCCAAGACTACGATTTCAGCGGAGGGTATCTGTGCAAGCACGTCGTCAATTGCCGCTTGAACGCAGCCCATGAGATGATCGGTTTCTGCGTTACCACTATGGGACCTGTAGACACACGCATAGATGCGGACGCGGTCCTCTAAATCTACGCGGAGCCAGAGAGTGGACAGGTCCCTACCCTCAAAATTGCCGAGACGGCGACAGCAGATATCCTCCCTAACGTACACACATACCCCAGCATGAGGCAAAAAATTGCGCTCAATTTTGTACCCGGGGTACGTTAACTATGACTTATCTCTAGGTCGAGATATCTGCGTCTCCGTAAGGAAACACAAGGCCGGCTTCGCCGTCTCAAGGTGGTGGTGGACGGCGTTTAAGTTGGAGTGAATTCCCCTGATATTGCAAAAGTCCACGTTGAGTGTGGAGCGGGGTGCCGTGGTGTTACTGCCTCGTTTGTCCGTGGTCATGCGCGGTCATGCGCGGTCATGCGCGGTCATGCGCGGTACTGTGCCCTGTGATTAAGATGAGATTAGAAATAATAATATTTTGAAGTACAATATCTAGGAATCTAGATCATTACTTTATAAGCGGGTCCAAAGTCGGCTGTTATATGTGTAATCAACCTGTCAATAACTTGAGTTACGCGGAGGACATGGTCCTGCTGAGTCCCTCTATAAAGGGCTTACGGAAACTTATAAATATTTGTGAACAGTACGCCTCAACTCATGGTTTGAAGTATAAAGTAGATAAGACGGAAATTATGGTATTCAGGCACGACGGGTCGCAGATTTCAAACCCAGCTATTACTTTGGCGGGATCTCAGCTCAAATTTGTTTCTCAATTTAAATACCTGGGGCACATCATAAGAAATAACTTGAAGGATGATGATGATGACATTGAAAGACAAAGGAGGTCCATTGCCGCCACAAGTAACATGTTAGCCCGCAGATTCGCTAGGTGTAGTGTACCTGTCAAAATAACCTTATTCGGCGCTTATTGCCAGTCGTTCTATACCAGTTACTTGTGGAAAAACTATACAAAACGAGCTTACCATACGCTACGTGTGCAGTACAATAACGCTTTTAGAGCAATGCTTAAACTACCGTGGCGCTTTAGCGTGGCATGTTTGCGGAGAATAGGGTTGACGATTTCTATGCCGTGTTAAGAAAAAGAGCCGCTTCCTTTATGGACCTCATTAGAAAATGCTGTAATTTAATAATTAATTCTGTGTATGACTGTTGTAAATATGATATCTGTGACCTGTGACAATTTATTTATGTTATATATTTGACATAATATATATTTTTTTTAATAATGTAAGAACTGAAATTAAATTAAACATCATTGAATTGTATTAGACTATATAATTAAATTATATAATTAAAATCAAAGTAAAACGTAATTTAAGTTAAGATTGTTTGTAGATTTATGGGTAAAACGCCTGAAATAAATGATTTATTATTATTATTATAAACTGCTCTGACATAAAAATGGAGTCAATCTCAAGTGTGATTTTTTATGGTCCGCTGTCTCTCAACGGAATCAACTACAAAAGTTAGAGGACTAAAATTTTTACTGATTGTGTTTATTTTTTTTGCTGCTTTCAAATATGGTATAGTAGAAACTAAAATAATCTATAATTAACGCCATGCAAACTATAAAATTATATTTAACAAAAAAAGTTAAAAAGTACGTAATGTTATATCATATACTACATGGGGCTCACTAAAAGTTTTGCACTTCTAGCTAATCGGAACTATTTAAATTTCGAATGTTATATTTTTTGAAATTTTGCAACCATCTTAGTAATAAAAAAAATGGCGGGAAATCATTTGTCAATTGTTTTTTATCACACATCAAAGTTCTACGTACGCAATGAAAATGGAATTAAGTCGAAAAGATTTTAGTGCGATGATTTGATATGATTTTAAAAGTTCTCTCTTTCCGCAAGACTGTGCCGCTCGTCTTCAAAATGCTTTGGGAAGAGCAGCATCTTGCTTGAGCACCGTGAGGCGATGGTTTGCTGAATTTGAGAGAGGTCGGGTTTCTTAACATGACGAATTTCGTGAAGGGCGTCCTTCAACTGCCGCCAATGAAAATAATGTGGCTACTGGTAAGCTAATTGAAGAAAACCCGCCAATATCATATGAGATAGTTTGAGGACTATTGGGGATTGGTATGAGCCAAATTCAGAAATTGTTACATGAAGAATTGAAAGTTTGGAAACTTTGTTGTCGTTGGATCCCTAATGAACTGACAGCGGAGCAGAAGCGGTCTCGCGTGAAATGGTGATCACAGATGCTAATAAAGTACGACTACAGACATTCTAATGTTTTCTATGAAATTGTCACAGAAGATGAAACGTGGATTTATTTTGAACCCGAAAAAAAGCAGCAATCATGTCCACAAAAGTGAGGCAGGCGAGAAACGTTGATAAAAAATGATCGCATTTTTTTTCTCAGCTACGGGTCCCACGGGTCTACGGGGTCCCATCTGCACGATTCCACTTGAAGATCAAAAAAGTGTTAATGCCGAATGGTATTCTACCATTTGTTTACCCAGGGTGTTAAAAAAATTCGCGAACACGCCGCGTTCTCCTACATCATGAGAACGCTTCTTCACACACGGCCAACAAAACTAAGTCATTTTTAGCTTCCGAAAAATACAACTCATCGCCCATCCTGCACATAGCCCCAACCGAGCACCGTGTGATTTCTGTATTTTCCCCAAAATCAAAGATTTGATGAGAGGTTTCAATTTTACCAATTCCGAAGAGGCAGTGATAGCGTCCTATCAGCACGTAGAAAACATGCCTTCAGATCAGTGGTCCTCCTGCTTTAAGAAATGGTTCGATCGCATGAAAAAATCTTTAACATGTAAGGAAGTGTATTTTGAAGAGCAATAAACATAATATTTTGGTTATAACATATTGTTTTTTTAAGCAACGCAAAACTTTTCGTGTGACCTACGTATAATGAAACTCTTGGAAGTTCGACTCTCACTTCAGCGGTTTTGTTTTACTTTTAACTGTAAAGGATCAAGATAACAAATTTAAAATTTAATCCTTGAGTGATTTTGATACTTTTGATCTCCCGAGAACGCCAAAAATAAATCAAAATTGATCAAGTTCGAAAATAAAAACTCAATTATGTCCCTGTACAAATAAAGTCATGTTTGTTGTAGAAAGCTAAAATAAACATTGCGAAATTGAAGTGTCTCACTGAAGAAGACAGCAGCGTGTTGAATGAACTGAACAGACTGAGAGATGAAAGTGAACGAGCTAAATCAAATGGAAATTTAACGATCTTGAGAATATGTAAGTCTGTGACAACGTTTGCTTATATCTTTACGTTTAATAAAATCGCAAGCGTCTCTATACCTACATTAAGCTTAAAAACAAAACAAAATCAATTATAAACTGCATTAACTTTATTATATTTTACGTTCACCTCATTGCTAACTACATTTAATTACGAAAAAGAGTGATTTCAGTTTAGTGGAAAACAGGAGATTTACTGCGTTATAAGCTTTGCAATTTAATAATAACCTCTCAGTGGAATAGGAATAAATGAATTCTACCAGTGGCTGGCTTTGCACAGGATGCCGGCTAGATTATGGGTATCGCAACGGCGCCTTTTTCTGCCATGAAGCAGTAATGTGTACACATTATTGTGTTTTGGTCTAAAGGGCGCCGTATCTAGTAAAATTCCTGGACAAATGAGGCTTAACATCTTATGTCTCAAGGTGAAGAGTTCAGAGTTTTTTGGTTTTACAAGAATCCATAGCGGTAATGGGCAGGGCGTATCAATTACCACCAGCCGAACATCCTGCCCGTCTCATGCCTTATTGTTATAAAAAAATGACACATTACGTATTGATAATATAAATGTATCAATGTAAAATTCAAATTGTTCTCGTAGAATGAGGGACGAGGGGCGGGAAACTAACTAATTAATCAAAAAAAAAATCAACAAAAAATGTCACATATTTTCCGTGATCATTTTTAGGATATGTGTTTTATTTTTTTTCTCATACCTTAATGTTGTGCTTAACTTTGAAAACTAATAAACCAGCTTTATTGATGACTTTTAGCTAACGGTTGGATATAAGGATTGTTCCAAAAGTAGCAAAATCCAAAAATAAATTGATTCAAACTTTTTCTGTAATAATTACCTTGTTTTCAGTGAAAAATAAAATATGGCTCGACTCAATGAAAATAGGTTTCGTCCTGTACTCTGTTACCATACTTTGTGGCTCAGTCATATTCTTGGACCAGAACAAGACACTCATTCAACTTAAAACACAGACTGATCCAAAAAATATTCTGATACCACTTTCAATGTTTACTGGTGGTACCACCACTGTGGTACTTATCAGGTTTTTTGAGAGAAAAGTAAGTATTCTACTATAAGCTTATTTAAATATATATTTTTTTAATTATGAAGCATCTGAACTAAATATTAGGTTAATAAAGTTTATTAATTAGTTAAATTAATATTATTAAATAAGTTATAAAATTTGGAAGATGCCTGAATTGCTACCAATGTAGGCTAAGATGCCACCCACACAAGCATCTTTACAAATAGCCAATACACACTACAATATAAAGTTGCCGTAATAAGAAAGCTATTGTTCTTAGGTAGTACGGTATCTACTTGGAGCGCAGCGGAGACCATCTAAGCCTTTCATTTTAAATAAACTATTACACACAAACTTAAAGCAGTCACGCTAGATAAATCCTATCATAAAAATTATACGGCAAATTTTTATTTTATCTGAGAATTAACACCAAATTACTTAAAATATCAAAATTTGATTCTTTTGTTAAAATATAGCGATAAAAATAACCACAATCCTCTTATAAATATTGAAATATTTTTTTATGAACTATATTTGTGAACTAATTCTAAATAGTGATACTAACCCTAAGAAAGTTTGTAACTATAGGCACTAGGCTACACAACAATATAGGCGGCACGGAGACCTCTTTTCGGCGTTCATTATTAGCGTTAGAATTATGAACGATACGTCACTTGAACGGTTGGCTCAGTGGAAGAGCGCTTGCACGGAACGCGAGTGGTGGGTTCGAGTCTCGCATCGGTTATAAATTTTGAGTGTGAATTTAATCCCAGAAGTGAGGGTTATCATCACCTTAAAATATTACAAATTGTTTATAATTATAAATAATAAAGAAAGTGCTCCGGGAGTTGGAAAATTCAATTTTTTTCCTTCTAAGGTTTATTTCTTAAATATTAATAGTATTTTTGGGTTATCAACGAAAAAACTAAATACTTTTTTTCATCTTAATATATTAATAACAATAACAATGTTTTATAATAATATGCATACTTTCGATACATGTTTCTACGAGTATACGTCATTCCAAAACGAATTAGCCATCGCTCATATTTTTAGGAGCTTTATCAATAATTAATACGTTACGTTACGTTACGTAACTTTACGTTACGTTATACGTTTAGGGTTAGGGCCAAATGGCAAAAAACGGAACCTTTATAGATTCGTCGTGTCTGTCTGTCTGTGTGTCCGTATGTCACTGCCACTTTTTTCCGAAACTATAAGAACTATACTGTTAAAACTTTGTAAGTACATGTATTCTGTGAACCATATTAAGATTTTCCCACAAAAAAAGAAAATAAAACAAATTTTAGGGGCTCCCCATACTTAGAACTGAAAATCAAGTTTTTTTTAAAATGATATTGATGTTTATAATATAATTTTTTCTAAACTTCCAAAGTGCTAAAATGTACGTCCCCCCTGTAACTTCTCAAATAAGATAATGATAAAACTTAAAAAATATATGAAGTACATTACCAAGCAAACTTCCAGCGAAAATTGGTTTGAACGAGATCTAGTAAGTAGGTTTTTTTTAATGCCTCATAAATCTTATAACAATAACTTAATTGACAAAAATACACTATTATTAAAACATCGATCAAAATTACAACGAACTACAAGAACTTTTATATTCAGTTACTTGATGCTACGGAACCCTTCATGTACAACTCACACTTGGCTGCTTTTTTGAAGTTGTTGATTAGCCTTAATGTACTCAGAACAAACAAGGTCATTCAATTCTCCGTATCAAAATGTTTTAGGTACATAATTAATCCATATTAATTATCCCAATACAGTATCTGCTAACTTTCGGCTACGCACTAATGGTTCTCTCGATGGGAGTGTTGGCTGTATTCACGCAGGCTGATCTAACCGTGACGTCAACAAGATGGCTGCCGGTGACGTCATTGGGCATATTGGTCTTCGCCTACGGAATGGTGTGGGCTCTACCGATAGTAATTATGGTTGAAATGCTAAACTTTGAGGTAAATTTTAGATACGATTTCCTTGTTTTAATATTAAAAACAGATGGCACCTATTTCTGCCGTGAAGCAGTAACTCGTAAGCATTACTGTATTTCGGTCTGAAGGGCGCCGTAGCTAGTGAATTTATGGGCAAATGAGACTTAACATCTTATGTATCAAGGTGACGAGCGGAGTTATATTACCGCTCAGAATTTTTTGGATATTTCAATAATCCTGAGCGGCACTACATTGTAATGGGCAGGGCGTAATTACCATCAGCTAAACGTCCTGCTCGTCTCGTCCCTTATTTTCGTACAAAAAAAGTCGGTTAGCAATTGTACTAAATTTTAAAATAAAATAATTGAAATTTTAAAGCAATCAAATTATAGATTTATACAAAACAAAAATTTTATCATCCTTATGTGGGCGTTTATTCACCTACAAGTTCTGAAGACTACGGCGTAGAAGAAGTAGGTTTCTATGCCAACGTTAACTCGGGGCTACTAGATTACTTACAGGTTGTTCCGAAATGATGTTATGGAAAGTTGATTTATTTGGATGTATTAATAATGTAGTTTTATTTTTAATTTATTTTTTATGGATAAGGCTAAGTAGTTCTATACGTATTTTCACATGTCGCGATTATATTGCACTGTGTATACTAAATAGCTGACCCAGCAGAAATAATTCTGTTTATAATACAAAAACTGGTTTTTATAAACTGGTTTTATGAAAAGTCATCGTGATTTTTTTTTATATTTTAATAATTTTTGTAATTCATTTCATTAAATTTATAATTTTAAGATTTATACTGTAAATTGAAGGTATGTGTTTTTATTGCTAATAAAGTGTTTCTATTCTATTCTATTCGCCGATGTCATACTGTAGGGCATGGATATTTTTATACCAAGCTCTGTAGTACCGATCGGTGGCAGATCACAACCCTGGTTCGATGCGTCATTCAAAGCAGCATCTGAATGCAAAACACAGGCGTATCAAACTTGGGTTGCGGCGCTGGGCTTAAGGGAACTGCAAAGTTCTAAAGAGGAAATATAACCGTGCTTCCAGATTCTTTAAGCGGCAAATCACCCGGGCGAAATCGAAGCAAGTTGTCAAAACGGCGAGCAGCTTTCCAGTTACCCGACTGGAACAAGCAAGTTCTGGTCGTTTTCGTAAGCTACCCTTGGTAACTTCAACCAGCCGTCTCTGCCGCCGTTGCACATGAGAAATGACACCCTGGCCCATACGGTAAATGAGAAAGCTGATCTCCTTTGCACTCTTTTCGCCTCCAACTTGACTTTTGACGACAACGGAATAACACCGCCGACCATCGCACGGTGTCAGAGCTCAATGCCTGAAGTACAGTTCAGACAGAAAATTATTCGGCGAGCTCTGTTTTCGTTGAACGTCAGGAAGTCAAGCGGGCCGGATGGCATTTCTCCAATCGTGCTTAGAACGTGTCCCCCTGAGTTCACGCCGAAACTAACGCGTTTATTCCGGCACTCTTATTCAAAAGGCGTAGTCCCTGACTCATTGAAGTCAACCCTTGTCCATCCGATCCAAAAAAAAGGAGACAGTTCGGATCCGGCAAACTACAGGCCTATTGCTTTAACCTCACTGCTCTCAAAAATCATGGAGAGAATAATAACCGCCAGCTCTTGATATACCTAGAGGGTCACCAGTTGATCAACGACCGACAATACGGCTTTCGCCATGGTCGGTCAGCAGGTGATCTTCTGGTATACCTAACACATAGATGGGCGGCGGCTATTGAAAGCAAGGGGAAGGCCTGGCAGTTAGCCTGGATATAGCGAAGGCCTTTGATTAAGTATGGCACAAGGCGCTCCTCTTAAAATTTCCATCATTTGGGCTTCCCGAGGGCTTATGCAAGTGGACCTCCAGCTTCCTCACTGGGCGCAGCATACATGTCTATGGATATTACTCGAATGAATGATATGTTGGAGACCTTTACCATACATTGCTATGCAAGTCTCTCTCGGGAAATCGTCGACCTGTGCCGGGACAAACTTGTGTCTTCTATCGAGTCCTTTCTTGAGAAGGTCGCGGAATGGGGTAAATTGAACCTTGTCCAATTTCACCCCCAGAAGACTCAAGTTTACGATTTATCACTAAAAACACCCCATTTGCCGTGCCACCGCTCTTCGACAACACTTCCCTTAAAGCCTCGCCTAGTATCAGAATACTGGGTCTCGAAAGCTTGAGCAATTGCCAATTCCGTGGCCATCTGGAGGGCATAGCCTGATTGGCTTCGAAGAAGCTAGGCGTCATTAATAGAGCACGGCAATACTTCAAGCCGGCCCACATTGTAGCGCTCTACAAAGCGCAGGTCCGGTCACAAATGGAGTATTGCTGTCATCTATGGTCTGGCGCACCCCAGTATCAGGTCAATCCATTTGACCGCGTGCAACGTAAAGCAGCTCGAATTGTTGGGGACCCAACGCTCTGTTGACAGAGTTCACAGGCTGGATCACATGGCATTGCGTAGAGATGTCGCCTCATTGTGTGTCTTCTACCTTATTTAGCACGGGGAGTATTCGACATGAGTACCTTCAAAAAAAGCGCGTACACCTTCTTTACGGGCCGGCAAGGGTCCTGTGATTCCTCTGGTGTTGCAAGAGATTGCGGGCGGCGGTGATCACTCAACACCAGGTGACACAGGTGAAAAATCTATTCTAAAATCTAAACCTATGAAAGGCGTAAGAAATATACTAAAAGCCTATTTCTGAATGACAATATCTACTACTTTAGACACTAAAAGGCGGTATTACATTGTCTTTTCTTTTATAATGGTGAATTTATACATCTTCATCTCTCGGAAATATATCATATTTATTAAAAACGAATTTTTTTTTAATTTCAATTGTTAAGTACATCATTACAGTAAATTATTTTGTTCCTTGTTTATGTAATATTTTAATATTGTAGCTATACGGTCAAACTGTGCGTTATAATTTTTTCTCATAGAAAAGTTGTCATCAAACGAAATAAAAACTATTATATCTCTTAATTTGGACTAAACTGCAGTTGAAATTTTCATATTCCATTCAAATTTTAAAATCGGTTCCGTAATGTACGAGTACGAATGTAATACAAATTCAAGGTTATGTTCCGATATGCACTGCGAGTACTGCACAGTTCTATCACTGTAGAAAAATTCGTTCCGTTATGGAATGCCAGTATACTGCCGCAGTACCCTAGGGAAATATATGACGTCATAAATCGCCACCATATTCTACTGTGAGCACTTGCGTTTTCGAGGTAAGGTATTCGCAGTACTTTGATCACGTGATCAGTCAAAACCACTCGAGTGCCTAACGTTTTATAAACAATACTTCAGTTTTATCCCAAATATTTTTAATTTGACAGTACTCCAACAACAGTTGTCTCTAATGAACTAAAAACTTTAATACACTCATTTGAATGATGCGTCAAAAATGCGGCTGAAAGTATTAGTTATAGTTTTAAATAGTAACCAGTATAACTGGCTATAAAGGAACGGCTTTACAGTATACTAAATTGACGTCACCCTGTACAGTGGTCGCAGTGCATATCGGAACATACCCTAAAAGAATTGTTAAAAACGTTTGTGTGGTAAAGGTTACTATAACATAAATGACTTTCTTAATACCACAGATAACAAATGGAGTGACCGCTCTCAGGTTAATAAATTTTACTCTACGATATTGTTTTGTAACGATATTTTATCTATTAATACCAATAATATGCCCAGAATTACTTGCTTCCGTTGATAGGTTTTACATTCAATAAGTCATTTTAAATTCAATTTTAAAGTATAACTTTTTTAAGGTTAATTTGACAAAAGTTCAGGAAATACTCAATATTTATGCGTCATTTCACATCCGCCGTTCCAATTAATACTAAATCACTACTTACTCGTTGGTAGTCTATTAAACTGCTGCTCAAATAGTCGGGGACCCAGTGCTCTGTTAGCGGCTGGATCACTTAGCTTTGCGTAGAGACGTTGCTTAATTCTGTGTCTTCTACTGCATTTATCACGGGGAGTGTTCCGAAGAGCAGTTTCACCTGATCCCTGCCGCCGAATTCCACGTTCAAACGACATGCCACAAATAAGGATAATCTGGATGTGAGACAGTCCTCCACAGTGCGATTTTCAATGAGCCTTCTTTCACGTACTACAGAGCTGTAGAATGAGCTTCCTTATGTTTCTGGGACGATACGACATGGGTTCCTTCAACAATAGCGGGTATACCTTCCTTAAAGGTCGGCAACGCTCCTGCGATTCCTCTGGTGTTGCGAGCGAATATGGGCAGCGGTGATCACTTAACACCTAATTCTACAATCCTGATACAATAAAACTGAAACTATATTTCAGGTCGCCGCAACGCTTCTAGGATTCACCTACACATACTCAGAAATACTCCGCTTGGTTCATATTCATACCATCAAATATTTCGAGGACCTGATGGGCGTACATGCACTGTTTTACACATTTGCTGGTATCAACTTGTTGGCTGCGGTGTATTGTGTCATGGCTGTTCCTGACATCAAAGATAAGTCTACAAAACAAATTGAGCAACAGCTGAAAAGGATACCTATATTGAAAATGTGAAATAAAGCCGTATTAACGACACTTTTAGTTTTGCTCTTAAATTTATAACTGATTAGATTATTTAAGTCATATATTTTATCATTTACATATTCATTTTTTTTATTCCTATTATTATCTTTTATGTTAATATATTATAATCTTTTTCTGCTGTGTAACAGTAATGTGTAAGCATTATTGTTTCTGTCTGAAGCGCGCCGTAGCTAGTGAAATTACTAGGAAAATGAGACTTAACATCTTATGTCTCAAGGTGACGGGCGCAGTTGTAGTTCCACTCAAAGTTTTTGGGATTTACGAGAATCCTGAGCAGCACTGCGTTGCTATGGGCAGGGCGTATCAATTACCATGAGTTGAACGTCCAGCTCGTCTCATTCCTTAATTTCATAAAAAAATTATCTACCTGAATACAGCAGCAACTTAAGGATTAGATATAATATTTTGAAACATAAAAATAACATTAATTACATAATATAATAAAAGATTATACCTCTGAAGAATGTTGGAAGATATCTTGAAGCTCCTGGACTGGAACGGACTGGGCATCAACATCAACGGCGAATACATTACTCACCTTCGATTCGCAGACGAAATCGTTTTTATGGCTGACCATGGAAAACTTAAGCCATATGCTCGATGGCCTCAATACAGCTTCCACAGGAGTAGGTCTCAAAATGAACATGGACAAGACGACGATCATGTCAAATGTCCATATCACACCTACTCCCATAATAATAGGGAACTGTACTCTCGAAATTGTCGACGAGTACGTCTACCTTGGACAAACAATTCAGTTCGGCAGGTCAAATATCGCGAAAGAGGTCACTCGTCGAACCCAACTCGGATGGGCAGCGTTCGGGAAACTCCGTAAAATCTTCTGATTTTACCACAGTGTTTAAAGACGAAGGTTTTCAACCAGTGTGTGTTGCCATTGATGATTTACGGTACCCAGAAGTGGTCGCTAACTATGGGCATTATGAGAAAGCTCATGGTCGCTCAAAGGGCAATGGAGAGGGCTATATATACTATCAGAAATTAGGAGATCCGCAGGAGAACCAAAGTTACCGACATAGTTCCAAATTATTGCGAAACTGAAGTGGCAGTGGGCAGGGCACATAGTTCGTCGGACAGATGGCCATTCGGGCAGTAAAGTCCTCGAATGGCGACCACGTACCGGAAGACGAAGTGTTGGTAGGTCCCCCACAAGATGGACCGACGATCTGGTCAAGATCGCCGGAATACGTTGGATGAGGTCAGTACTAGACCGATCGTTGTGGAAATCTTTGGGGGAGGCCTTTATCCAGCAGTGGACGTCTTCCGGCTGATGACAATACCTTTGAATTTGAAAAACAATGAAATGTATCGTCTGAAATAGAAAAACCTAGGATATATCCTCTGGCTTAGCTGAAGCCTAACTCCAGTCTTTTGCAATGGCTCGCTTGGTAAGAGCGCTCGGATTCGGTCGGTCGCGGGTTGGAGTCCCGCATCGTTCATAAATTTTGCTCACTATTTTAATTTGTATTTTTGTTCTATCAAATTAATCTCGAGTGTATCAGGGTAGGCTTGAAGTACATAGTGATTAGATCGCAATTAACATATTATAGCAATATTTATACAAATTTTATGCTACTTAAAAAAATAATAAATAAAAAAAGGAAGGTTTCATTAGGCGTATTGTGGCCCTAATAGAAATCGCTATGTTTCTCTTCATGGTAATTAATGTACCATTATAGGACTAAAAATGTTTTGTTTTCAGTTTAGATCTTAAGTAAATTTTAAGCATCCTCGAATGTTTACTGCACAGTATTGTGCTGAAATCTCTGAAAAACACATTAAGCATTTATTACCAGTGGGAGAAAATAGGTTTATGTGCAATGTGCTTAGTGAAAATGGATTTTATTTTATTTGTGAAGGTTTTATTGAGGATCAAACGCGTTCTTAAAACACTATGCTTTGGACATAATGACATTGATTGTACATAATATATTTCGACATTTATTTTAGTCTTTTTTATTTAAGTTGAAGCCGTTATATGTATACTTATTATAATTGCGAAATGCAGGTTAGATTATATAGGGGAAAAAATATTTATTTAATAATGAGCTCCAAACCACTCGCCCTACAATCGTCTTAAGGCGAAGAGTAAACAGAAAACACGCAAACAAGGTGTTTTTAGACAAGTTTTTTGGTGAAAATATAGCATTTCGAGTTATGAACACTACTTAATCCTTTTGCACATATCCTTAAGTCTTATGTGTAGGTTGCTAATGCTTGCTGTTGGTTATACTTAACACTCCAGAGCCTTTTTGAACTACCACTTTTTCTTGCAGTAAAACAAGTTTTTTGGCATGGCATGACTCATTTTTTTAGTACAACTCTCAGAAAAGTTATTCTTATAGCTTGTACTTTTTTGTGTAGGTATATTTATTCAGATTAGTAATGAATAACGAGGATTGTAAGCATATAAACTGTTTTCCACCAATTTTGAAAATATTGGCTTTGTTACAAAGATGGCGGCCGGAAGCCGTGAACTCATATCGCTCAAGGTCGCTGGCATTTAGTGTCGCCTTAAATGACTGACTACCAGTGAGTTACCAGTGGGAGGCTCCTTTGCACCGGATGCCGGATAGATTATGGGTACTACAACGGCGCCTATTTCTACCGTGAAGCAGTAATGTGAAAACATTACTGTGTTTCGTTCTGAAGGGTGCCGCTAGTGAAATTACTGGGCAAATGAGACTTGATATCTTATGTCTCAAGGTGACGATCGGAGTGCCGCTCAGAATTTTCGGGATTTTAGAGCATCTTGAGCGGCACCGCAATGTAATGGGCAGGACGTATCAATCACCATCAGCTGAACGTCCTGCCCGTCTCGTCCCTTATTTTCATAAATATAAACTAAAAAAAAAGTTTTTAAAATACAATTGTTAAAATTGTTATTTTTGTAAGTAAATCAGTTCTTTTTATTGAATTTTTGCTATTAAATTTGCGTTTATTGAATAATACAAATTCTTTGCCGTCACTAAATGCTGTATAAATTAATTCAAACAACTTTTCTGGCGCATCAAGTATTAAATTATAGTTAGACGTAGTATCTGGGTCAAAGGATGTAAAAGTAGGTTTATTAAAGCGAGCTACCGCATACATTCAGGTGAGCTCACGTCACTAAGGCTTGTTTTAAGCTGTCAAATCATTTAAGGCCGTTCCCAATTCAGTATATCTCTTACTTGAGATAAAAATCGTAACTATCATTTCATATCAACTTTTCTGTCCCAATAAACTTATCGACGGTAACTCAAGGTGAGTTACGTATCATCCGTATACGCTGCCTGTCAATGGGATGACGTATAGCTTACCAACGATAGAAGTTTGAATGGAAATTACAATTCACGCGTCCCAATATAAGTCGATAAGAATGACTTATCGGGTATATTGGGACAGCTTCAGATTGTTGACAGCTAATTACTGACAGTAGAAGGTATTAATTTATCTCTATCTGTAGATAGTATATTGGGAACGGCCGGTACACCTGCATCTCCAGGAGGTTTAACACAACACTATATACAGCAACATTATCATATAAGATTGTCACCCTTCAGTTTTGTTGATAAAGGTGTTTTCTGTTAATGTCGACGATGTTATTGCTTTCCATGTCTGACGAAATTTTTTATATATGTTTCCCATGCGTCAGTGACGTTCAAAATAATTGAGAATATATAATTCAGAAATAAATAATGAGAGAAAGAGACGACCCGGTAGACGACGCCACCGCAAGTTGGCAGTTAGTCTATGGAGGTTGTAATCAAAGAATATTTTATATAAAATACTCCTGTAAGGATTAGAATACCTGTTCTTGTAGCTGTATTTTTACATAAGTTATTTACGTTATATTTTTGTTATGAGCTTATGCAAAAGCAAATGAAAAAAAAAAACGCCTCATTTAAAAAGTATATTCAAAATTTTAATTTAAATATTTTTATTCAAAAAAGGATGTGATGTAACTTGTTGAAAGTCAAAACTACCACCCATTCTAAAAAGTATGCCTCAGACCTGAGAGGAACGGGCGCAACAAACTCATCGGGCAACTTTTTTTTCATAAAAAATATGGTTACAAAGTAAAATCGTACAATTAAACTTATAACTTAATAGCCTGAGGGCGGTCGCTCCATTCCCAATCAGTGGTATCATTAAGAAAGTCATTTATCTTATAGTAACTTTAGAATATTGTAATACATTTGTTTTAAAAAAATTCTGGGATCTTGTTGTAAAAGCATATAGATCGCCCCACAAAAGACTCACTAACTCGAATTAGCCGAGTAGTAGGCATTAAAGTTTTTTTTTTTATGGAATAGGAGGACAAACGAGCGTAAACCTGGTGTTAAGTGATCACCCCCGCCCACATTCTCTTGCAACACCAGATGAAACACAAGAGCGTTGCCGGCCTTTAAGGAAGATGTACGCGCTTTTTTTGAAGGTACCCATGTCGTATCGTCCCGGAAACACCGCACAAGGAAGCTCATTCCACAGCTTTGTAGGACGAGGAAGAAAGCTTCTTGAAAACCGCACTGTGGAGGACCGCCACACATCCAGATGGTGGGGATGATATCCTAACTTGTGGCGTGTCGTGCGAAGGTGGAATTCGGCGGCAGGAATCAGGTTAAACAGCTCTTCGGAACACTCCCCGTGATAAATGCGGTAGAAGACACACAATGAAGCGACGTCTCTACGCAACGCCAAGAGATCCAGCCGTTCACAGAGCACTGAGTCCCCGACAATTCGAGCTGCTCTACGTTACACGCGGTCAATTACGTCGTTTATGTCTGTTCCTGGTGTTAACATTATGGTTATGTCAGTTTCTGGCACATTCACTTATGTGCCTATGAACATACATTACATTATCAAGAATATATTGAGATGCAACAGTCAAGATGTCAATTTCCTTAAATTTTGCAGATGATTCTTATTTCTATATTATTTAACTGTGTAACACTTGCGTCAATCAAAGAAAATACTATGAGGAAGTAATAAATCCTGGCAGTTAGACTGGATATATCGAAGACCAGTGGGAGGCTCCTTTGCATGGGATGCCCGCTAGATTATAGGTACCACAACGGCGCCTATTTCTGCCGTGAAGCAGTAATGTGTAAGCATTGCTGTGTTTCGGTCTGAAAGGCGCCGTAGCTAGTGAAACTGAACAAATGAGACTTAACATCTGATGTCTCAAGGTGACGAGTGCAGCTGTAGTGCCGCTCAGAATTTTTGGGGATTTTCAAGAATCCTAAGCGGCATTGCATTGTAATTGCAGTGCAAATCAATTACCATAAGCTGAACTTCCTACTCGTCTTGTCCCTTACTTTTCATAAAAAAAAGGCGTTTGATCGAGTATTGAAGGCATTTCTAACCTAACCTTCAGGCAATTCTCTCGATGGTATAGTCATATCAAATTCCATGGGTACCTTCAAAAAAAGCGCATACACCTTCCTTAAGGTCCGGCAACGCGCTTGTGATTCCTCTGGTGTTGCAAGAGAATGTGGGCGGCGGTGATCACTTAACACCAGGTGACCCGTACGCTCGTTTGTCCTCCTATTCCATAAAAAAAAAATCGAGGCGTACGGGATAAACTTGTTACTGACTATTATAGTCTGCAAAAAGTACATTCTTCTTTTGTGGATATGGGTTTCCGCATTTATAATAAAATACCAATTTGCCTGCAAGAATTACCCTTTAATAGATTGAAATCGGTAATAACAGTTTCACAAAGAGAAATACATACCTACTGCCACAATAACTGCTGACACACTTTTACACAAAATATTATCTTGCCCCAAAGTAGGCATAGCCCGTACTGTGGGTACAAGACAACGATAATATAATTAATACAATATACTTACTTAAACATACAAAATACTTATAAAGATCAATGACTCGGAAACAAACATTCATATTCATTATATATAAATGTTTGCACCTACCGGGATTCGAACCCGGGACCTCTAGCTCAGTAGGCAGGTTCACTAACCACTGGGCTATAGCGGTCATATAATAATATTTTAAGTAATTTAATTTAGTTTTAAATTTGTCTACAATTTTTGAGAAGTACAATTATTGTGTAACCAAATACCCAAGTGCCGAATTAATATCATTGCTCCATTTGGTGAAATGAAGTTAAATTCATTTTATTTGACTTAAGACTCAGAAAGCATATTTTCCAATAACCGATCTGTGGAAAAGTTCCCTAAAATAACACATCAATAGTAAGCTCATAAAGATCAAAGCTTATGACCTTCTATTATGACTGTAACCTACGCTATTATTTACCTCAAAGTGGGGCATACAAGTCTAGTAAACAACTCCTGTTTTGGTTAGTTTCTTCAGCTTTCCCGAAATAAAGTGAACCGGGTACTATTAGATTTGGAATAGAATGTAGATAATAATAATAATAACTAAAGGATTAAGTGACTAGAATCTGGAACCAAAATAAAGAAGGTATATGTAATTCCAATAGTCCTTTCCACCACAGGTGTTATACCAAACCACTCTTTACATCACCTAACAAAGAGCCGTCATCTTAAATACATGCCGAATTGTAAGTAAGTTCTTGCAAATTGTCGAACAAGACATTCCACCAAATACATTATTTAACACACCCCACGCTGCATTCACTTGGTTTTTGACACATAAATGCAAACAAACCAGCTAAAGGCAAACAAAAATTACCAAATATAAAAATAATAATAATATTGACACACTTTTACACAAATTATCTCGCCCTAAACTAGGCACAGCCTGTATATATTTAATAGAATATACTTACTAAACATACATAAATACATACAAACATCCATATACATCATATACACATTTATTGAAAGAAAAAATTTCCGCTTTTTTTTCCTCTTACCCTTTTAAAACTCGAAGGAAGAAATAATAAAGTTAATTTACTTTACGTATGATTGCCACTAGGGTAGCATCTATTTTATATTATATTCTCTATAACAATATTGAAAACCTAAAAAATATATAATGGATAATACAATTAATAATATTTAATACATTGGTAGACTACATAGCAAGTAATAATGTGTGTATTTCTAACAAAAGGGTTCTGGAAAGTACACGACGGATTATTTAGAATCCAGATTATTTGCCATCCGTCATTCGATCGTAAATAGAATTCGAGCCGAGGTATTTTTTTTTCCAAATACACGTAGACAATGCTTATCTGTAACTTAGAGAAACAAAACTTGGAGACCGACCGAATCATTTCGTGACCCCTGGTGTTACAAATGACCATGGGCGGTCACCTCAACACTTTCCACCACGTGAGCCTCTTGCTCCCCCATTTGTATAAAAAATATTCATAGTAATAGTCCACAGAAAGTAGTAATAGTGATCACCAAACAGCCAATAATAAGTTTATTAAAATATCATAAGCAGAAAATGGGTTAAAATATTAATCTCGTCGTTATCATCGCCAATTTAGAACTAATGTCTAACATTACTGTTTTTCGGTCTGAAGGGCGCCGTAGCTAGTGAAATAGCTGGCCAAATGAGAGTTAACGTCTTACGTCTCGTGTGACGAGCGCGTTTGCAGAGTCGCTCAGAATTTTTGATTTTTTAAGAATCCTGAGAGGCACTGCATTGTAATGGGCAGGGCGTATCAATTACCATCAGCTGAACGTCCTGCTAGTCTCGTCCCTTATCTGATAAAAAAAAACTGCGATTGAGTATAAAAATCAACTGTCGAACTAATACTGCTTTTTTTATTGAAGAGGAGGACGAACGAGTGTACAAGTCACCTGGTGTTAAGTGATCACCGCTGACCACATTCTTTTTCAATACCTGTGGAATTACAGGAGCATTGCCGGCCTTTAAAAAAAGGGTGCGCTTGCTTTTAAGGTACTCAAGTCGTATTGTCTTGGAGACACCGCACAAGGAAGCTCATTTATCACGGGGAGTGTTTCGAAGAACTGCTTGACCTGATTCCTGTCTTCAAATTCCACAAATTAGGATATCATCCTCACAATGTGCACACTTTTACACAAATTATCTTGCCCCAAATAGGCATAGCCTGTTCTATGGGTACAAGACAACGATATATTAAATACAATATACTTACTTAAACATACATAAATACATATAAACATCCATGACTCGGAAACAAACATCCATTTTGCCCTGTGCTGCCCCGGGGCGTAAAAAGAATAGGGTAGTCCCAGGTCCAAGGGTGTCGCAAGAGGCGACTACGGGCTTTTTGAAAGTGGGAGAGTCACGCTGCTGTCTTATGACGTCAGCACAATCGGGCCAGACTCGTCCGGGTTACTTACCACACTCGCACAGAATACCGGCGTGAAGTAGCGGCCTAGTGCCGCTATGTTTCGCATAGGTTAGTGTTGAGGAACGTAGGCCATTCCCCCCCGTCCTTTCCCCCCCCCCCCCTAACATAATATGAAAACGGTCCTAAAAAATAAATTACCCCAGGAGGGTACCGGCTCTTGTAGAGCCGGAGAATCCCTCCCCGATCATTCGCGCTCGGGCTGCCCCTCGTATTCTGGGGAGGGCACAGTACCGCGTATGTCACAGGACAAACAGGGCAGCAACACCACGGCACCCCGCTCCACGCTTAATGTGGACTTTTGTAACATCCGGGGAATTCACTCCAACTTAAACGCCGTCCACCACCACCTTGAGACGGCGCAGCCGGCCTTGTGTTTCCTTACGGAGACGCAGATATCTCGACCTAG